>CABFWB010002975.1:0-34341 GCA_902151455.1 Timema bartmani | reverse complement strand
TATACGCACTTACGCTAATGTGTAATGGTAGGGTGATTGTGAGATGAAATGGAGGACCTACAGTTTAAAGTGGGATCTGAACCACGGTGGAGGTCTGGCATTCCACACATTCACAAGTTGTGATTAATACACGTCTTGTCAGAGGTGAAGGAAGGGTTTGGCAACCAGATAAATCTGTGCTGGGACCGAGGATTGAACCCCGGACCCTCAGCATAGAAGTCCGACACCTAACTCTTAGACCACCAGGTCACCTCATTAAATATGATTTTAAATAAACGTACTTTACGTCTACGGTCCACGCGTCTTTTAATAATTTAATATTTTAAAGACTTCAACACAAATCTGGCAGTTGCATAGGAAGCATAAATTTTATACATTCTATTACCAGGGGTATCCAAACTTGATTAACTCTTAGATTCGTATTTGGCGCTAAATGATATTGAAACATCACCTCAACGCTATTCTACCTTTACTATGGCCGTAATATCATGTAACACTTTAAATCAATATAGCAATTATTTAATTATTAGCCCTGTATGGGAAATAGTTATCATTTCTGCATATAAGTTGACCTTGATTTTTATAGAAGAACAATTGGTCTTACAAACACACAAAAAATCATATGAGATAGTAATGGGTTACACTTCAAACTATTTGTAAACTATTTAAGTACAGTTATGTAATACTAATAGAACACTCTTGGTTGTGAGTCAAATCAGAGACTGTTGCCTGTTGAATTGGAATTTGGTAACAAGAGATAAAAATTGTTTTATTGGCAGTGTTTACTTAAAATACTTTATATTGAAGATAATATTCTTCTAATCACGATTGCATTCAAAGAAAAATTACTCTTCAATTAAGTATAAAATAAGATTGATTAACTTTAACTTGTTTATATAAGATTAGATAAGACTTGGATTTATAATTGTTGGATTTAATGGATATGGATAGTGTAGATGATCAAAATAAATAACTAATACCTTGAAATAATATTGGATAAATTAAATAATAACAGAACATGCCTGGCAAAGTACACAATAAATAACATGAAATAATTACAAGGGTTACAGAATAAACGTGACTGGTTTAAGCTTATTATGTATTTTAGATTTAATGGCTATAAGATGTTCGATATAGGATAATTAACAACCCAAATTTAATAAATAACGAATGAATATATGTAGAAATCTACACTATAAAATGATTTTAAAAAACACATTAAAATACGTGAGAATCAAACAAAAATATATCAAAAAATAGGTAAAAGTGAAATACTTGAAATTACTGTAGCAAGTAAAAATACAAATATAATTTGATAGCTACCTTTAGATGTAAGCATCCATGCCAATGGAGGAAAAAGCATTATTCTATTAATGAAGTTAAAGCTTTTTCCTCTTCTCTCTGAAAGCTTTCTTTAACATCTATAGTACTTTTTTTTTACACATTGTTACTGTTAAGATGCCCAGTGTATTAAATAAAAGAATTTCCATTGATATTTGAATAGCTATTGCTATAGCTTTTGCAAGTGCAAATCATCACAAAATGAAATAAGTAAAAGTGAATATTTGGAGGACAAAACATATAATAATGTTTGGGACAGTATAAAAGTTATCAAAATTTCCGGTTAGCCATCATTTAAATAATGGTCTGGTATCAATTTAATTCAATCGTTAACTTAACCATGGTCACAGTTAAGTTTGGTTTTAGGGTAGTGTTTATATTGGTAGTTCAGGTCCACTGGGGAATGGCTGACGTCCGAATTTGACTCTCTCGTAAAGAGAGAAAGTCGATATTAAGAACTCAGAAAATCTCCTAGTCGACCTGAACGGGTTGTTATTAGTATATTGTGAGATTGGTTGACTCCCTAGACTGGAATATGATTACGGCCACTAGACACATAGTTTTAGAAAACTAAATGGAACTGTAAACATGGATTCCCTAGGTCCTACTTTACTAAAGTTTGTTAATAAGTGTTTAGTCGTATAAAACAGTTCCAAGATCATGGCTTCTAATAATGTTTTCACAGTCATGGTTCTAAAGCTAAGAAAGTATTAGTTTAATTTGAAAGTTGATGTCTTGTTGTTGAACATGATCCCCGGAAGTACAGCTCGGCACAGAAGCCATCGTTCCTTCTGACACGAGAGTCCTAGTGTTCCTTGGCTACCTGGCCCGTGAATTGGCTGATGTTATCTTCGAGCGAGTTGAGAGGAGAGAAGTAGTTGCTATAGATGTGGTAATATCCCAGACCCTCGTCGGCTGTGATCTCATCTAAACGACCTCTTCACCCCGCATATTCTCCTGGTGCAGCCGATGGTGATCCTGAAACCATCAGCTGGCTCGTTCACTTTTACTGCGCCTCCTATAAAACCCTTGACACTAACACCAGTTAGAGCTGCTCTATACTCCTCTGGCTTCGTTCCCAAAACACACCGAAAGGCACCCCACACCCCCGTCACAATCGTTTGCAAAGAACCCTGGGTTGGATGATAGAAATTATCATCATACAGTCGTACGTTCAGCATAATGATTCCCCTGCTTCTAGTGATGATCAATATATCCGATAGAATGCGTGGTTTTACCTCGACGGGGCGTTTTTATCGCGAATATAGTATCATTCTATTTATTTCTTACAATTATTTTCTAGACAATTATTTATAACAAAATAAGGAATTATGACTACAACCTTCTTCTTATCTCTATTAATGTTTAATCAGAAATGAACCAGGTGCACTAGTGTTGGTGTAAACTTATTATCTCTATCCGGCTATATCACAGAGTTGATTGTCATGTGATGCACGCTCTTAAACTATCTTGTAAGCTACACCATAGTGGAACCAATCAAGGTAAGAACGTTATGTACTCATACCTTTCAGAGTTAAACGAGAGTACCAATTTTGATGTCGAATTTTTAACTAACATTTAATTATCTTCAAATATTGCATATAATTTATCAGTAAATATTTTAATGTTGATGTGTGATTTTTGCGACTGCAAAACAAGTAAGTTGTTTTTGAAGTCTTATAGAAGTGTCGTTTTTTAAATTGTATTTATTGTTACTTTCAACTCGAAGTCATTATTATCTACCTGTTCACTGTTGCTTAAGAAAGCACGACGTTGTTGTTTTCTGATCTTGTAATACAAGTAGTTCCTCACTTATCATGAGACAGCTGTTATCAGTTGCATTCTCCAAATGCAGCAACACACAGCCTATCATTGAACCATACGTCTCATAATATGTTCTGTTAACATTCGTCAACGCTCATAGATTTTGGACAAGTAATTATACTCTTTTTACATGCCACTGTCTAAATTATAGCCTATTTAGTAATTTCCACGGAAGTAATTTCATCACTATCATGTGACCAAAAGTCTTATAACTGCCATTCAAACTGTCCACCGTATTATTTTAAATTTAAGACTACTTTATATACGTTCTACTTAGACTACTTATTTACGTACTCTTTGGCACTAGGAACTAGAAATTTCATGGCTGCATTTTCAAATCTTAAACTTACACTTACTATCTTAAACTAGTCCTATCTATTCCACCTCATTACAGCCTATCCCTATCTTGAGCTAGTTCTATCCATTCCAACTCATTACATCCTATCCCGATCTTAAGCTAGTTCTATCCACTACACCTCATTACACCCTATCCCTATCTTGAGCTAGTTCTATCCAGCCCTTCTCATTACACGCTATCTTTATCTTGCTCTAGTTCTATCCAGTCCACCTCATTACACCCTATCCCTATCTTGAGCTAGTTCTATCAAATCCACCTCATTACACCCTATCCCTATATTGAGCTAGTTCTATCCAGTCCACCTCACTACACCATATCTATTTAGGTCCATTATAATGTTATCCTCCCATCTGAGTTTAAATCTTCCCACCGATCTTTTCACATTTGTTGTACATTATACTAGATATATTTATACTAATGCGTTGTTCTTAAAACGTCAGTTTCATTGGACACTGGACATGTTTTATTTCCAGAAGTTAAGTTTAGGTTGTTATTATTATTACTACTACTATACAATGTTTGTGGTTACTATAAAAAAGATCCTTTGAAATATTAACACCCACTTTTTTTCGGTCACAATGCATCCATCCCTTTCTTCATTGTTTTTTTTTAGCACGAGTCAAGTGCTACTTGTATCAGGCGCTGTGGAGGGTGAGGGGGTGCAACCCTTACTGCAGCTGTGTAGTAGAGATTTCCGAAAGAAAAAAAAAATATATGTATAGGGAGACGAAATGTATCCTCTAGTTTCCATCAAGAAATGTGAAAATGTGGTTCACACCACGCAATACTCCTCACTCTTCAAGCGAAACAAACAATATTGGAAATGGGTCTTGGGGTTGTTATATTCAGTAATTCTGAAAAGATTTCCTTTTTATTTTCATCCCTCACCGTCCCTTATGGTATTGGTTCAGGGGGTGGGTGAGAATGTGTTTGGTAACTACCATATGGGATTTACAAGCACCCTTACAATTCTATCCCTTTTTNTTCTGATTTATTTATTATGAATTACGTTAGAGACTTTTGAAGACGGCTGGAAGTAAGATTTATGTTTTAAGGTCACAGTTGCTAGATTGAACCTGGGCATATTATTCTTCCTCAATATGTGGTCATCTTATTCAGCCACTTGTTTTGTGCGAGGCTTCCATTTTCTGTCAAGGGATGTATACATCCATGTTGATTTATGTGTTATCACAGTTTTAGCTTTACATACATTCTCTGTAATACACTCGATTACAGCTAAGAAAAATCATAACGAAAACATGAAAGTCTAGCCTAATTAAATGCACTTAACGGAGTCTATGATTGACTTTATTTCAAGTGATCAATGAAAAACTGTTTTACGTATACATGTGATATAATTCCTAGTTTCTGTTTACTATAATCCATAAAATATATGTAGAAACATTAATTTTTACAATGCATGATTTAACTGATGGATGAATTCAACCAAAAAAAAGGTCACATTCCTTTATAGTTATTTAATATGTCTCATAAGTTTTATCTGACACTTGATCACTAATTAATTTCTAAATAATATGACTTATCAGAATTATTTATTAATATGTAAACACATTAATAAACAGAAACTTGAATGAAAGGTAGAAATCTAAGTGTTTTCCAGATATAGTGATAAATGGCAAGGGAATTAAGTTATTTGGTCATATTATAATTATTTCTAGAATTTATGTATATTTAATTAGAATCCGCTGTCCAAGAAAATGGGTGCTGTTTTCACAGACTGAAAGTTAATTTAAAGTTACTTCCATCTACCATGAATAATAGCTGGATTACCTCGGAATATTCTACACTGGTGCAGATTATAAGATAGTCAAAGTATAGTCATTCAAAGGAAGATGAATGTAGGCATTTATTTGTCTTTAAATGAATTTTTACTAATTTAAAATAGATTAATTATAAATATTTCCACATAATAATAAATGTCATTAGTTTACAAATCCCTGAATACAGTTAATATTCTTCTGGTCAGGTTAAACATTCTAAAATATAAGCCGGCTATCATATTTATTTATTTAGTACCGCGTCTTACTGCCCGTTCGGGTTATACGCTTAAGTACTAATTACACTAATGGATTAGGAATTGGGAAGGTTGAATTTAGAGGAAGTGAACCCGCATTTGCGTGGAGGGAGAGTGGAAAACCATTTGGGAAAAAACCCAGTTCACCCGACCGAGATTAGAACCTCGATCTCCCCGATCCTTGGTGGTCTAGCTCAACACGACTGGCGCGTTAGCCAACTACGCCACTGAGGCGGGTTGCTATCATATTAATCGCCTTAAATCAAGTTCTTACATTGTTAATATTTATTCTAAATCAAATTAAGATGGGTTGGTATAAGTTAATTTAACTTGGATACATTAAACATAACATACCCTATCTTGGTATAACTTAACTTTACTTAAACCCACTTAGTCTTACGGTGTTTAATCCTACTTAAAATATTTACTAATATCTTAACCTCACCACACTTAATTTACATAAACTAAATCATATACACTCTATAGAATTAAGTAATCTCTCCTCGTCATTTATTTTAAAGTTAATCAGTTGGGAGGGAGGAAGAAATTAGAAATAAAATTTGTAGAGAAGTGTTTACTTGTTTTCTTAATGGCTGTCAGAGAAATTATTACCGGGGATGGTAAATACTAGTGTTAAAGGGGGATAAATCATGTTTTTAAATAAACTGTATTCGTTGGCTTGGTGATTTCCTTATGTATACAGTGTACATGGACGTTCAAAAGTTTAACAGTAATATAACCACCTATAACGAGAGAAATAATGTTACATGTTGCGTTACTTTCAAATAAAAAGTAAGTATTTTGATTTATGATCGTGAACATTTTCTAACAAGAACTTATTATAAATCTTGACATGATATTTTCTTCTAAGTCTAAAATAAAATAAATGATACGTTGCAATGCAATGAGTTCCTGCCACTTTTATATTAAAATGTAGATTTACTAAAAACTTGTAAGATTTGTGAAACAAAATAATAGGTATCTACATTGTTGTAGAAACTCTACAACAAAGATCATAAATGAAATAATAAACACTATTACTTACTCTAAGGCATTAGGAACTAGGAATACTGTTACAGAAGAAGTTAGAAAAGAGAAATATCTCTGTCCACCAAAGAGCATAAGAACCAAATTAAATTTCAAAAACCTTAATTAAAAATTATATATATGCTTATATCTCATGAATTATTGGTTTTATAAAAATATATTTTAAATTAAAGATTTATATCTTTAATAGTACTACAACTTTACAATGATAAGATACTTTGTATCTCAAATAGTTGCGGAGAAATTATGAAAATTGAATAATTCCCCCCCATGTAAAGTGGTATCAAATTCATTTTCATGAGAAAATGGGAATTTCCATCTTATTTATAATGATAAACAGTGTCTAGATACAAAATTTAATAAAAAAATTTAAAACCAATTTTTATAAAATAGATTTTTTTCTCTTTTTACCCTTCAGTAGACTACACTTAAATTTAGGGCTAGATATCTAATTCCAAAAAACTCTTCAGGGGAACCTTATGAAAAACCCAAATACCAAGTTTTAGCCCAATAGGTAAAATAGTTTTGGCTCTAGCCCGAGGTACAGACAGACGGTATTGGGAAAACCACAATTTTATTTCAGGGGGTCATAAAACGTCGAAATTTATCAAAATCTTGAGTTCTATTTTTTGACGAGCTGAGGGATCAAGAGAAAGTAGAAAGGTTTTTTAAAATGTTTTCTGTCCCACTGTCTGTATCTCTGTATGTCTCTACTTGGGGCTACAGCCGAAATGATTAGGTGTTTTTTTTCAGATTGGTTTGATATCAAGTTGGTATATTGTTATGCCTTTGGCAGAAATAGTTATTTAAATTCTAGTTCTAAGATAAGCATATCTTATTGATAATTTAACTAAAGAAATTTGACATTTTTTCTAAAATCACTCCAACTAGCTAGTACCAAATATTTACCTAATTTATACAGAGTGTTTTACATTATTACAAATGCTTTATGCTCGTCTTCCTAAGAACAACCGCGGGAACAAAGTAAAAAATTGTAAACCAATTTTTGAAAATTTTATTTCAAACTATAATGGAGTATATTTAGACAGTGTATAGGACTGTGTCGGACCATTCACTTGTAACAATTCTATTCTGACTACTTGTTGTTTTTATTTGTGAGACACCTGTTCTTTTCTTTCCGGTCTATACGAGATTGTATACCCAATGGGATTGGATCAAATTAGATAGAACTAATAAGAAGTAAGCCCGAATTTAAGTGTAAGTAAAGAGAAAAAGAAAGGATCAAATAAATTAAATTGTGAGTATTTGATCTGCACAATTAAAAGCATTTAAAAAGCATGAAAGAATTTCACTTTTTAAGGGAGTATAATGTAAAATTTATTGGTGATGCTTCAAAGGTACTGGAAGTTCGTGCGTGAATATATATATGGGTGTATCATTATGTACCGCCTTGGGGTGAATCTTTCATGAAACTGCACTGAGATTTGAGATTGTATCATTCTTTTTAGCGGTTTTAATTGTTGAAATAGGATAAAAAATATACATAATTTTATTTAATAAGTTTTCAGAACTTGTTGGGTATATTTTTTTACTTTCTCTCGACACCTCAGAGAAAAAGTATTATGATCGTCAAAAAATATCGAGCTCAAGATTTTGATAAATGTTGACGTTTTATGACCCCCTGAAATAAAAAAAATAGTTTTCTCAATGCCGTCTGTCCGTACCTCGGGCTAGAGCCGAAACTATTTTATCTACTGATTAGACTAAAACTTGGTATATGGGGTTTTCATAAAGGTCCCCCCACACTCCCGCCGGAGGTGTTTTTGTAATTAGATACCAAACCCTAAAGTTAAAGGTAGAAAGAGAAAAATCGATTTTCTCGAAATTTGCTCAAACTATTTAGATTAAATTCTATACCTAGAAACTGCTTACCACTATAAACAAGATGGAAACTCTCATTATCTCATGTAAATGACTTTGAGGGTACTTTACATAAGACATTTTTTCAAATTTTCTACATTTCTCCGCAACTATTTAAGATACAAAAAACTTATCATTGTAAGGTTGTAGTACTATTGAAGATACAAATATTTTACTCAAAATATATATTTTTTAAACCAATAATTTCTTAGTTATAAGCAAATATATATATATATATATATACTTTTTAATTCAGGTCTTTGAAAATGAATTTGATTCTTATGCTCTTTGTTGGACAAATATGTTTCTCTTTTCTCTATTTTTCTCTAACATTGTTCCTAGTTCCTAATGTCGTAGAGTAAGTAACAATGGATATTATTTCATGTATGATAATATTGGTGTATGTATAGACCTATTATTTCGTTTAACAAATCTTACGAGTTCTCAGTAAATGTCTATTTTAAGATAAAAGCGGGAGAAAGTCTGTGCGGTGCACCGAACCATCTATTTGATACCTGCTAAGAGGTGAGTGAGTTTGTTCATTTGTTTCTATTTTCTGTGCGCAGTTATAGTTGTATAGGAATAGAGCCAGATCCACAATATGAAGCACTCACTACATTCTTGTTATTGAGATTCCAAAAATTAGACCAAAAACACAGATAGTCATGCACAAAAGTCCAAAACGCCTTCCTCCCTGGTGAGGTCAAATAAAAACCATCACACTACACTCGTCTGAGACTCGAACCCCAACCTTTTATTTCACCATATACTGTATCTACTGTAGTTGCAGAGCGAAGCCACGTATTTACTACTCAGGGTGTATTATGACGTCACAAAATACTGTACATACTGTAGATGTAAATAGAGGCAACATGTTTACTAATAAAGCTGTACTATTATGTCCTCTACTTTTCATACTGTAGTTGTGGAACTAAGCAACATATTTACTAAACAGGATGTAGTCTAATGTAACCAGCTACTGTACAGTAAGTAGCTGTGAAGATAAGTAACATATTTACTAAACAGGCTGTACTCTGATGTCACCAGCTACTGTACAGTAAGTAGCTGTGAAGATAAGCAACATATTTACTAAACAGGGTGTACTCTGATGTCACCCCCTGTATAAACTAATCCAAGACGGAGGAAGGCGTGCCAAAGGGTTGTCCGCAGCAATCTTGCCACGGCGACACGACCAGGAAGTGGAAGGTGGGGGTGGGGGGAAAGTTATGCATGAGAATGAGTAAGAAGGGAGGCTGGGATCAGATGACAATCAACCCCTCTCATCCTACTTTCTCTCTGGAAGCCTCTCGAACATTATTTAGCTTGTCAAGGAGACGAAGTCTTGCGTGATTCTGCTGACAGCTCTGTGTTGGCTAACTTGTTGCGGGAGATGGAGAGCCGAGACTCGTATAGCTTGCCGTGGCTGAGTGGCTTGGGAGACCGACTAGAGGCTACCGTGGCCAAAAAATCTAGTTTTCATACCAAGAACCCTATCTGACATTCAGAAAAGTTAATACATCTATTTTCCCATGTTCATACGTCAAGCTGCATGGTCTGCAGATGTCATTTTTGGTATATATTATAAATACTTATAAAATAATATCAATTTTGACCAAAAAAGTATATGTTTATGTTTTTTTAAAGTACCTTTCTATGAAAATTGGACTGCTGCAGTTCAAGCTGTACGCATTTCAATTACAATAATAGGGCATGAATGAGGAAGATTGAATTTAGAGGTGACATTTCTATATTTTTGTACAGGGTGGTGAGCACCTTCAGTAAACCTGACCGGTATTTGAACCCTGGTCTCTATGTACCCAACAATTCAGATTGCTGCGAGTCTGATGACTGAGGGTCCATATCCCCGAGCGTATTTAGCAGCTTCTGACGCCTATAGCAGCCAGGCTGACACGTTGACAGTACTAATATGTTTTCCTTTAATATTTCAACAATAAAATGGACTTCAAGGAGGAAGTACTTGCATATTTTGTTTTATTAATAAGGTACTTTATTTTTAAAGATGGCTTCATTGATACTGGATTAACCCTCGATTTATAACAATACTAGAAACAGGACAGTTACATACGTTATTTTTTTTTAAATAAGAAAATATAAAAATATATTTTCCAAGTGTTTTCGTCCATCAGTAGAATCATTTAACTAAATAAGGAAATGCGAAAACACGTTTTGCAAGTATTTTCTCATGTCAGTAGAATAATTTAACCAAACAACATCCCCTGCGGGATTGGGATTGGAGAAATCCCACAGTGTCCCTGCGCGCCAGAAGAGGTTACTTGAAGGGGAAGTTTCTACACGGGACATTCAGTATTGTGCGGAAGCTTTTAGGCACCATTTGGCCACTTTGGAAACATAAATGGCTTCTCTCGGACAATTATTGGACACCACAGCACTTGAGCTCCATCATGGAAGTGCGCCGGTTTTAATATTATAGTAGAAGAGACCTGAGCTTGACAATAACCTGTGACCCTCCTTTGAGAAAAGATCTGTTGCGTTCATGAGGGTTCTGGACGTAAAACTGGAACTTTCCTGCAACCCTAGCTGTGATAACCTCTCTCCTGGCGATGCCCCATGTAAAGGTTGTCATGTCTAGCGTCGTATGGGGATCCCCATCGGGAGAGTTAACAGGGCCTCATGTGGTAGAACCAACTTGGATCACACTGGGTCTACAATCAGAGTACTGTTCAGGTTGTCCCCAAACGGCATGGCTGAGTTCATTGTCACAGCTGACACCTTTCTGACAACGTACTGCTCGCCCCTTCACAGGGTGTGATATGGGTCAGAAACGGGTAAGGCCATCCAGCCCTATTATATAAAAAAATCCAGGAATTAGTGAGGCCCTAACCCCGCTTCCTGGTAATGTCTCGAGTAGATAACAGTGAGAACCTTAGGGCTGTCAGCCAATTTATCTTCGAAAGAGGGATGAATGGTGCAGCCAAATATGACGTTTCGATAAGAGAACTGTTCGATGTCACAATATTCATTCATACTACGACTGACATTCATTCAACCAATATAATGGCTTTATATGAAATACCTTTAAGCAACTCTGCTCATTTACAGTTGAAGGTAGAACCTCACAGGCTCCTCAATGTTTGCAAGGGAGTAGTCACTTGCTATGACCTTGACTGCGTGAGCATTGAGGAAATCTGTGAGAATATTGCTCCTCGGCATGTAACAGAGGTTTATAGAGTAACTTATACGACTCTTTACCCTTTCATATGGGTTTCGAGCAGGTTCCCACGTGCTCAGGGTCCGGACGTAGATCCCCCACCCTCGGTGCTGTTTTCACTGTCAGAAACTCAGGCGTTCCAAGCTTTGGTACAGTGGTAAGACAACCTGTGCAGATTGTGGAAAGGAGGCTCACGATAAACTACGTCAGTCTCAGGCTTGTCCGGAATGGAAGGCAGAGAAAAAAAATGTCCTGGAGATTCAATTTGAAAAGAAGATCTCTTATGCCCAGGCACGCAAAGAATATGTACCAATTCAGGCTCCAGTGTTTCAGACTTCTTAAAACCAAATTGTTAGCCAGAACTTCAATTGTACTAACACATGTACACATTGCGTAGTTAATATTTCAAATACTTCCTCTCAACCCACGCCATTATTCTCTGCTTGAGACCTTTACAGTCATACCTCACCAACAATAGTGGCACCAAATTTTTACGGAGGGGGTCACATTCCCAGAGGTCGTCTCCTCCACCCTAACCCCTGATAAGTCCTCTTTGGGGCCCTACTCTGAGTCCTCCCTGGAATACCCCTGGGTACACATATTTGTATGCTATGTGCCTTCATTTTTTTTTCCTTCTAAATATTTTTTTCACTTCCCTGTCTTTTCATGATTTTCTATTTTCAAATAATTACAAAATCAACTGGTGACCCACAAATGTATCAACCACTTCTCTATAACATTTCTTCAGCTGCGTTTAACTTATTGGTGGTGGTAGGTGGGTATCGTTTTAACCTAAAACGTCCGGCCTCATTGACCGAGAGACCAGATGGATCATGAAAGAGACAGTATGCCCTCTAATGTGTTCACTAGAATCAAACCTAGTACCGTTGGTTTTGTGAATTGGCCTCTTAGGCCCAGTAAATCATGGTCCTTACTCACTGCTTGCTGGTTATATCATGTTTCGTTAAATGTTTCAGAAGAACTACTGTTTACTATTCTATAAGTTGTAAATAATTAATAGATTCAAATTAATTACTATAGGTTGATTATAATAATAAAAAAGTAGCTCCCAGATACAAAAAAAATCGAACCTGGGACAACTTTATGAACGAACGCTTATCATTGAGTTGTTCATGTCCGTCACGCTTTCAGAATATTACTACCCAGTGGATTTATCTCTACTGTAAATATGTGGACAGTAAATTAAATTAGAAAGTAAATGGCTTTAAACTGCAGCATTATCAGCGTGTATAAATATTAATTATGCATTTACAATGATAGCATATTGCAAGCATCATTAGGGGGAAGGGTCTTTAGCACGAGGGTCCACATTCATAATTAGTTTTGAATCTAATTTATTACTTACTTTTGTACTTTGACCAAAACGGGATTAGAACGAAAATATAATCTCAAAATAGGTATCCAAGACTAATAAATGGTTCCTCATTCGTTCTGTCCACAGGCAAAGCCATTAGTAAATGATTTATGGAATGCCTAACAATTTGATTTATTTGAAAACTATTGAAATATGATAGAACTGTCTTGTATTTTTGCAAACTTTAGAGATCTAGTATCACACATGTTTATAATATTGCCGGTATATTTTGAATATTTTAAGACATATCTTCTTCCTTTTTAAGATTCATCAGAAAATCACATTTTCTACTTAAATATGTTCTACTTTATTGAGTTGGTGGAGGCTTGGAGGACCTACTTGTTTCCAAGCAAATTGTATTAGTGTTTTTTTTCATTGTTTTTATTGTACTTTTTCCTTACAGATGATAATTTATGCTTTAAGGACGGTCTTTATATAAGAAATAATATAATAATAATAATAATAATAATATTACGCGTCTAGGCTACACCATTCGTACCTTTGCTTGTGGCAAGATTATCCAGTACTAATGTACCACCGTTGTCATGGGGACACCCGAATGTACTAGTCATACATTCTTTCCATGTCTTGATGATGGTGATGGTGATGGTGATGGTGTGAGACCAGTAGAAACTCTTCCACCTAACTAAACAAACCCTGGTGAAAGTTGGAGTACTTCCCCTGTCTGGAAAAATACCCGTAAGTAGCAGCCGGGAATCAGACCCGGTACTCCTAGGCTCGTAGCCAGGTAAACTGACCAGTACACCAAGGGGCCGGTTATTAAAGGACATTGACACAGCGTGTCTAACACAAAATGTAAGTAAAGAATATTTATGAGTTACAAAACAAAAATAGACATAAAAGTATTTAAATACAATTTAATTTAGAAATATATTAATTTTATTATCATATGAAAGTAATATGTAGACAGTTATTAGTTGTATGTAAGGATCTAATTTCTATCCGTGCGCTAATTCATCGAATGAGAGAAGAACATTACTTGTGTTAGACCAATGTAAACCTTATGTGACGTATCCTGTAGTTTTTCATTTCCAACTCCCTCGCGTCCTGCCATTAAAAGGGGAATGAGGAACTGCCCTACATGAGTTCTGCTTTATTTCTACTTTCTTTCAGGATGGTCTACGGTTGGCTTGATTCCTTTACACGTCAACACGAATAGAACAGTGTTTCAGACAAGGACTAATACATTTGTAATTTAAAGGTTGATTGTTTTTGGTAGCCTTTCTCTAATTAATTGTAAAACATTGAACTAATGAGTTTATGTCAAATAAATATAATTGAATCGATATACATAATTGTCTACTGTTTATTTTAATGCAAACTTGTTTAGGGGAATAATTGTACCTAATTTTTAGTACATAGTTTCTTAAAACATTCTCACTTGCAGCCATATTTAATTCATAACATTGATGTATTATTAGCCTTTATGGAATTTTAATAAGTTATGTTTTAAAATACATAGTTAAATTATAATTTTAAAGTCACTTAATATATTTTGTATATAAATAGATAAATGAGCATTTAACATCTAGAGACTGGAAGTAGCTGCATATATATATATATATAAGTTTTATTTATGAACTTTCTCGTTTAATATAATACTACCTTTGAAACTAAAATAACTTTTTACATGGTTTAACTAATTTTGGTCACTTTGCTGTTTCAGGTAAGTTTGGATGATGTTTCTACTTCAAAGGGAGAAAATCTTCTTAATAAGGTAGGGAATGTATTCCTTTGATAGAACATAGCTGAAGTTTAATTTTATTCAATAAATCTTATTAGTGTTGTATTATAAACTGAAAAACCGTGTTGAAAAATAGATAAATAATATTGCGCGTCTGGGCTGCTTCATGTGTAGTCCATTTTGTGGGAAGATGAGTCAGTACTAATGTAACGTCTCCATGGTGAAACCCGAATGTACTGATCGTACATCCTCTCCGTGGAGGCTCTTTCTACGTCCCGATAAGATGAGGTGATGGTGATAGCGAGTATGAGGGTGAGGAGGAACCAGTAGAAACACTTCAACCTAACTTAAGACTAATCAACCTAACACTGGTGACCTTTGGGATAATTATCCTTTGAGGAAAAATACCCTAGGTGCCAGCCGGGAATTGAACCTAGGACTCGTAGGTTCGTAGCCAGTTGTACTGAACACTACACTATGAGGTCGGTTAGTAAATAAGTGAATGTAAAGATTACTATGAATGATACATGCAGAGCAAATGGGAGATTCTAGAACCTTGTTCAGGGCACTTCTTGACTGGCAAACCCAATGGGAAGAGACCAATGGGAAGACCTAGACGCAGATGGGAGGATAACATTAGAATGGACCTAAAAGATATAGGTTGTAATAAGGTGGACTGGATAGAACTAGCTAAAGATAGGGATAGGATGTAATGAGGTGGACTGGATAGAACTAGCTCAAGTAAAGGATAGAGTGTAATGAGGTGGACTGGATATAACTAGCTAAAGATAGGGATAGGGTGTAATGAGGTAGACTGGAAATAATTATCTCAAGATAGAGATAAGTGACGTACTTTTGTCGGCAATAAACTTTTGAATTCCAAATGTCATTGAGTTAAGTAAGTAATTTAAAAGAGTTTAGTTCAGTTATTATATCATCTCATCGAATGCTATGTTTAATTTTTTCCTTTTAAAACCAGCCAAGCTCAATTTTTCATACTTTTAAATATTATAAAATTATTGGTAAAAATTGTTTAGCTATTCAAAAATATATCTGATAATTATTAATAATTTTAATGCAATTTCTGTACCCTGTATCGCACTGCAACTATATCAGGGATATACAAACTACGGCCCGTCAGTGTGTTCAATCTGACACTTGGAATAAATAATTTAAATGTGTAGCGTCGATTTCTGTGCTGGAAACTTATTCACAGATTCGCTTGTCTCACACCATCATATAAATCTTCTGAACGATTTCAAAACATACTAACCACTTAGAAATTGTATGTTTGTTTATCATTTTTGTAATGAATTTTGAAGGAAAATTAATTAATGTAAGTTTTGACCCACCAATTAAGAGATTATGTTACCCTACTGTAAGTAAGTTTTCACATACCTGAACTATATAATGCTAATATTTTTGGAAAACTTAGATACAATTTTACAGCATCATATATGTAAATGAACTAAGCGGATTCAGTAATTCCTACCTACTATTTCTACATTTGTAAATATATTTTTATACATATTTTATCCAAAATGTATTAATACTAGATCTAGGCTGCTTACCTACTGGTCGAGACAAAACTAACAGCGAATAAAACATTTTGTTTGACAAATAATAAAAAACTGTTCGGAAGCTGATTCGGTGCACGAATGGTTTAAGGTATCACTCTCGTGTTGGACTAAATTGCCTTTGGCAGAGTGATTGGGGTTCGAATACTGGACGGATGTATTGAGGCTGGTTTTTCCTAAATAGTTATCAACTCTCTTTCAACGCAAATGCAGGCGCGTTTCCTCTAAATCCAACCGTCCTCATCCCTAGCTCATTATCGTAGTTAGTACATAGGCGTACAACCTGAACAGATGGTAAGACGCAGTGTTAAGATATACAGGATGTTAGGAAACTCACAACCCAAATTATAACTTGTTTGAAAGAAAAATAATACAAAATCCCTATTACACTTACATCCAGAAAACCATGGTAATACCATTCAATTGTGTTCAAAGCTTCGGCGTACAGTGTCGGGAGAGCAAAGCTGTCAAGCATGCATGTACAACAGGTTGCATAGTAGTTAGGCGCGAGGCACTGCACACCTCAACATCTTGGAGCACGGCAGCAGAACTTACCACAATTAATAGTAAACAACACAACAGTCCATCTAGAAATGAGAATATGTTCTGAGGGTCATCATTAACGGTCCTCCATCACAGAAAGTGCTTGCCATTATTACATGTGCAGTGCCATGCGCCTAACTCCTATGCAACCTGTTGTACACGCATGCTTGAACAGCTTTGCTCTCCCGGAATTGTACGCCGAAATTTTGAACACAATTTAATGGTATTAGCGTAGTTTTCCGGATGTACGTGTAATAGGGATTTTGTATTACTTTTGGTTCAAACAAGCTATGTGTGCAGTTTGGGATATGAGTTTCCGAACACCCTGTATAATTATATAATATTCTTAGTTATATTGTTTGATTCCACAACTTTAGAAGTACACGTATTAAATATATTCTAAAGAAAAGCTCAATTTTTAAGGGAAATTTTTTTTGGGAAGCTTGACATAATTTTTCTTTTACATTTTCTATGTATTTTAAAGGGATATATTATACCAGTATGTGTAAGCTTTGTTCATTATCTTGTTTTTTTAAGAGACGTAATAAAACAGACGATTGTTTCAGCTTGATAATATTAAAAAAAGATACAAAAGTCCTAGATAATAATAAAAGAAATGGGGTGTACGGATGGAAGTACGCCGAGGTTCGTGCGAATAAGAAGGAGAAATTAAAGGGCACGCGGTGGGGGGGAATGAAGGAACTGCCGACATGCATTGGGAATATAAAAACTTAGGGGGAAGAAGTGAAGGGGGTGAGAGAGGGAGCAGCAGGAGAGAAGAAAAGACAAGTGGAGGTGTGTTTTAATTAGGACGAGAGAGGGTGAGTCTTAGCACCCTTGTTCGCTGCCTTCTACGCCTCGATGTTGATCACTGGTGGCCTTACTACTCCTTATGTTGATCACTGGTGACCTTACTACTCCTTATGTTGATCACTGGTGACCTTACTACTCCTTATGTTGATCAATAGTGGCCTTACATCTCCTTATGTTGATCAATAGTGACATTACAACTCCTTATGTTGATCAATAGTGGCCTTACAACTCCTTATGTTGATCAATAGTGGCCTTACATCTCCTTATGTTGATCAATAGTGACCTTACAACTCTCATAGAGTGAGGTCAACTTTCTCCGTGGAACTTGTGGCTGTTGGGATTTGCGGATAATTCTTTTCAATTGAGTTTTGCGGCAATACTTTTTTCATTGTTTTTGCGAGCAGTCCTTTTGTGGGGTTTTTGGACATTGGAAAACAAAATTGGAGGGGCTTTCATGGCCAACTTACCGGTATACTAAATACAAGTAGATACATGATTAATTTTTAACGGTGTACAACCCGAACGGCTAGTAAGAAGCGGAGTAACAAAAAAAAACTCAAAATGGTTTCCTGCATCATCCACTTGACAACAGAAAAGTTGAGATTCGTAAGATAATTTGTTAGTTTTGAAATAAATATAAATGGTTGCCTATAGTCTTATGTCCACTGTTTACTAAAGATGACCGCAGGCTACCGCACCACGATGTGAAGCATGATTTGAGCTGTTCTACCTGCCTAGCTGTCGTGATATCCGTTAGGCGTGGTGGGCTCTTAAGGGACTGTTCTACCTGCTTAGTTGTCGTGATACCCGTAAGGTGAAGTGGGCTCTTAAAGGGCTGTTTTACCTGCCTAACTGTCGTGATACCCGTCAGGTGAAGTGGGCTCTTAAAGGGCTGTTTTACCTGCCTAACTGTCGTGATACCCGTTAGGTGAAGTGGGCTCTTAAGGGGCTGTTATACCTGCCTAACTGTCGTGATATCCGTTAGGCGTGGTGGGCTCTTAAGGGACTGTTCTACCTGCCTAACTGTCGTGATACCCGTCAGGTGAAGTGGGCTCTTAAGGGACTGTTCTACCTGCCTAACTGTCGTGATATCCGTTAGGCGTGGTGGGCTCTTAAGGGGCTGTTTTACCTGCCTAACTGTCGTGATACCCGTTAGGTGAAGTGGGCTCTTAAGGGACTGTTCTACCTGAGTACGGGGGTGGGTTACAGAAGTACACAAATTCAAATTATTTAAGATTAAGTTTGTTATTTCAAACTATGGGTTACACCAAAATGGAGCTGACAGTTAGAAAGAATACAATAATTAATGTAAACAATAATAGTAGGAAAATATTTTTATTCTTTCTATCACCAAAACTTATACCAGGGTTCTAAAGTTACAATTACAGAACACGTGGGTTGGCGTATGAGCACATACAAGTAGATTTAATTTTTTTTAAATATCATATAATGTTATTCTTATATTGTGTTAACTTAACATTTATATTAATGGGTACATATTGGATATTATGATAAAACTAATGTTTGTATTTATTTTGTTTTCAAGAAGTATTTTATTATATTATTTTTATTCACCGTAAACTATTCGCAGTAGTAAGCCAAAAAATGTTTTTATTTACAGTAGAATTTGTTAAAGCGTCCACACTTATGATGAACAGAATATTCTGTTGATAAATCTTCGAACACTTAACACAAGGGTGGGAGATCTTTATTCCACTAACGAATATGGCATTCTCAAGTTTTTAAAACAAATCTATATATTTTTCGTAATTTTAAGTACTAAACGTAATCTAGGACAGAGAAAAGAGATCGTCTTGCCCAGGGAAAAAACTAATCACTACGATGAGATTAAAATACTTGAACCATTTAATATATTAATGTAAATTTTAAATATGGCAAATAGGCTAAACTAGGTTTTATGTAATTTATATATAGCATCTTAAGAAAAGTAAAGGTTTATATTTATATTAAATTTATGCTCATATTAATTAAAATTAAACACTATGATAACTATTTTTGAAATTATTCTGAGATTTATAAGCAGAAATAAATAAAAAATTTTCTTGATATGGATTCTATTCAGTAGATAAAATTAAATATATGTTGGCTTTTTTTCTTTAAAAATAAACTATGACGCGTACACTTGTGATCAAAATTTCTAAATTTTGAATATTTACAATATATATATGCACAAATAAGTGAAAATATACATAAATTACTTTACAAATTAAATAAATAAATGTGTTTTTTTAACTTCTACGTTTTTAATAAAGTTATGAGGATTTGAAAATGTTATTAACTTTTTAATTTTTATCAATGATTTCATTTTTCAAAATTAAGTTTATGACCATATAGAATAAACTCCATAGCATAAGCTCACAATCGAGCCGTAATGACTGAGCGGCCGCTGTCTGCTGGCGAAGATATTGCTAACTTCTCTGGATAGAGGATGTCACGTGGTCAGCAAAAACGAACCCTCCAGCCATTAATCTCAGTTTTCTAGACCAGAGCTGCTACTTATTTATTCGTTTGTCCTCATGAGGCTAAGTTTGACCCCGTTCCAGACACACTAATTCCCTGGAAGCTCCTGTGATCGAACCCGAGACTTCTGGATATGTAGCCAGGAACTTTTGATCACTAGCCACCGAGGTGCTCACATAAAAAATAAAAACTAGTAAAAATAATCAACTAGTCATTTGTTTTATTTTCTTTCGTTTCGAAAGCTGACCAATGGCCGATTTATCACAGCTATTTTTTTATTTTAGCACCGTGACTTTTTATCCATCCAGAATAACAGCATGCAATTAATTACACTATGGTAGTAAGGATGAGAAAGGTATAATTAAGGGAAAAAGTACCACTAGTTGCGTGGAGGGGGAGGGGTAAATCATTTATGAAAAGCCGCTGTCGATACACCACCCAGGACGGGATTCGAGCATCAATTTCCCAGTCACTGGTGAACCAGACTAAATGGTTGTTCCACGTGATCATTGATGCAGATACCGTTACTGGTGTGGATATTAATATTGTCTGTGGTCAGAAGTAGTGCCTTAGTAGTGTTGAACCAGATCTCTGAAAATATTTGAGTAACTTAAGAGACCATTATTACCGAGAAATAACAATCTTAATAATCACTAAATAATACGCCCTTAAATTTACTAAGGGCAAAGATATATATTGTTCTAAATTTTCCAACCCCTACGTGAAGCCATTTTTCACTTTTTCTTCCCCTTTTTTAATTTTTTCCAGAGTCTTTAACGAACACATTTTTCTAAATAAAAAGTAAGACTCGTTTGTCCTCATGAGGCTAAGTTTGACCCCGTTCCAGACACACTAATTCCCTGGAAGCTCCTGTGATCGAACCCGAGACTTCTGGATATGTAGCCAGGAACTTTTGATCACTAGCCACCGAGGTGCTCACATAAAAAATAAAAACTAGTAAAAATAATCAACTAGTCATTTGTTTTATTTTCTTTCGTTTCGAAAGCTGACCAATGGCCGATTTATCACAGCTATTTTTTTATTTTAGCACCGTGACTTTTTATCCATCCAGAATAACAGCATGCAATTAATTACACTATGGTAGTAAGGATGAGAAAGGTATAATTAAGGGAAAAAGTACCACTAGTTGCGTGGAGGGGGAGGGGTAAATCATTTATGAAAAGCCGCTGTCGATACACCACCCAGGACGGGATTCGAGCATCAATTTCCCAGTCACTGGTGAACCAGACTAAATGGTTGTTCCACGTGATCATTGATGCAGATACCGTTACTGGTGTGGATATTAATATTGTCTGTGGTCAGAAGTAGTGCCTTAGTAGTGTTGAACCAGATCTCTGAAAATATTTGAGTAACTTAAGAGACCATTATTACCGAGAAATAACAATCTTAATAATCACTAAATAATACGCCCTTAAATTTACTAAGGGCAAAGATATATATTGTTCTAAATTTTCCAACCCCTACGTGAAGCCATTTTTCACTTTTTCTTCCCCTTTTTTAATTTTTTCCAGAGTCTTTAACGAACACATTTTTCTAAATAAAAAGTAAGACACTTTTTTTNTTTTTTTTTTTTTGCAATTTGCTCTGTAATTAAAAAAATACAAGTGACTAACAAAAAAGGAGGGGAAAAAAATAATAGGGTGTGAAGTTTTTTTTTCGTGCTCCTTTCATTTGTTTCACGAGCAGAGTTATTTATGTTTATCGGCGGACGATTCGTAATTACAGCGCGCAGTGCGCTGAGGAATTTCTTCTATTACTTCCAAGTGCCAGTAACTAGCTCAATGTAATGGTTACTTACCGCGACCTTTCTACACAAGAAAACTACATCTGTTGAAACAATTTAGTTGAGACGACCTTTTTTTCTCCCCCTCCCCCCCAAAAAATAAAAAATAAACTCCGTTCCATACGTGAGTCTTTCCTCCAGTACTTGACTGCGTCGGTAATGTCTGCTATTACGGTGAGATTATTCCACCGTAAAACACCAGAGAGCCGTTCCATCATAAGCCGGCTATTATCAGGGCTTTAGAAGAAGTGAGGAGGTAGAATGTCTGGGAAGTAAAGTATAATGAGACTCTCTATCTGTTGTTCACTCATTTAAGCACTACGTTTACAACAGCTGATATTGTGAACAACTGTTTGGTTGATCCACGTCATTTGCTAAGATATATTCAAAGATCCATGCATTGTTTAAAACTCTCTAAAATTTGTTCAACTAAATAAATTTATTGGGATGATATGTTATAAGGATTATAAGGTAGATATCTAGCTGAATGAAAGTCATGTGATGTTAATCTTATATCAAGTCATTAGGATATTATTCGAGTTGCATGTCATATAAGATTGATCGTATGAGAATAGAATATCATATTTCGTACATATGTAATACATATGATGCCATGAAATATTTATATGCTTGAGTCATGTTTATCAGAGCCCTTTTTAAAAAAAATACTATACATTTCTTAGATATTTAAAGTAATATCTTCACTGAATCCAAATTTATGTATGGAAAAAATGAATATGGCCTAACATTATTTTATTTTATTACATTCAAGATGTAATGGAAATTATTTCTAAAATATGGATCGTAACAAAATTCAAACAACGTGGTTTGTTTAAAGTGATAGGTTATAATTTTTCACTTCAGTGGGAATAATATTAATTACCACTTAAATAACGGTATATACCTGACAGAGAATCACTTGTCGCTAATCCAGGGGTTTCTTCAACACAAACATCTTGATTCTGGCACTAGAATTCTCGATTTTCCAACCATTACATGAATTAACCTCATTGTTAATAAGTGTCTTCGCAAAGGGATCTGCAGTGCACAGTTTGAAGAAGCTTGTTAAATGTGTGCCGTATGTGTTATTAGTGACGTCAGTGACATTATTTGTTTTAAAATATAACCCTTGTCCATATTCGAGATGGACGGCTAGATGCATACCCCCCCCCCTCCCCTCCAGCCCCTCATTGCTCAAGCTAATACTAAACGGATGGCGTCTACGTTATGTGGAATATTCTTCAGGCCCATCAACGTAGCTCTTCGAAAGCGCTTTCAGATAGTTTTTGTCGCATGCACGGAGACGGTCGACTGAGAAGTCCTTATTGTCCATGTATCATATATTTAATTAGACCTGCAAACGGTTGTGGGTCGATGATTGAATCCTGAATCTCCAAACTTATCACCGAATCTATATCGTTGGGTTTCATTTTTTTTCCTGAAGTCATAGAACTCATGGCAGTTCTCCGTTTTGCCACTCCACATTGTGTATTACTATATTTTTATTGCGTTTAACGTCACTGATCAGCCCCTTTAAGACAAAGATAATATTTAAACAGATGATAGCCTTTCTAGAGTAATTCAAAATAATATTTAAAAAAAATATAGCTTTCAAATATATTCAGTAGTTCTCTAGCTATAAGCGAACATTTAACTACACAAGGATTTGTGAATTTGAAACAACTGACTAAACTAAAATATAATTTCTCTTTGAATTTACTATTTAAATGTATTCTGTATTTTCTCTTTGGATTTACTATTTAAATGTATTCTGTATTTACTCTTTGGATTTACTATTTAAATGTATTCTGTATTTTCTCTTTGGATTTACTATTTAAATGTATTCTGTACTTTCTCTTTGGATTTACTATTTAAATGTATTCTGTATTTTCTCTTTCGATTTACTATATAAATGTATTCTGTATTTACTCTTTGGATTTACTATTTAAATGTATTTTGTATTTTCTCTTTGGATTTTGCGATATATTTGACGTTATACATAAAAATTATTAATTCTACATTCAATAGGAGAATTTCATAACTGACCGCGTGTTTTAACACAAAATATTTGAGAAACATCAATTTAGTTTGATTTAATTCGTTTGATTAATAGCCTAAAACCGTCACGGTAAAAATCTATATAGGTATTATAAAAAAATATTACTGTAATCATTTAAATGTTTCCAGAGATATTAGTAAACAGACATGCAGACCGACACTTTGTTTTATAAGTAGTAGAGATTATAATTTACGTAACTATCCCACCGAGTCATTTGTATTTGTTCACCGTGTCTCTTGAGCAATACGTGAATATAATCGATTATAACTATCAGGGGCACCCTGTGATGACTGGATGAAACTGGTGCGAGAGGGTGGGAAGTAAGACGTGCTACATTCTCCGGTGGCCGCATTGTCTAAAGCGTCACTCTCGTTTAAGACTAGACTGCTGATGACAAGGGGGTTCTGGATTCAAATCCCGGTCGGGTGTACTGAGGTTTGATATTCCAAAAATGATTTTTCACTTTCCTCGACGCAATCCTCATCCCTAACTCCGTAATTATTACATACCTGAATGTGTAGTAAGATGCGGTGCTAAAAAATAAAATAAAACTAAGCTGTGTTGCAAAAAAAAAAAGCACATTCCAGAATTTGTAGTTCCCGACAGATAATTACTGAAGTTGTTATGCATGGTGAGTGAATACATGGTGCTACATGATGCTCGAATGTGAGACTTGCACTAATGTAATTATAATAACTAGAGGCGGTCCAGACGCGCGTTCTGACGTCCGATGATTGAACACAGCTGACCCAAACATTCCAGTTTGTAAGCTATTTTGCACTCACCTACATTTATTAAACACATCAAGGATAGATTACTCTGTCAATTATTGGGACGTACTGTAATCAGGTCATGGCGAAGAGATCTTTATACTAGCCTCGTAACCCAATCAGATAAAAAATGTAAAAACCTCTTTTAGATTTTTTTTTTTTACATCCATTACTGTTTCCAGCCTGTGGCCTAGGTCAGGTTTTTTTTTATTAAAGCCATATATTTTTCCACTACCGGATTCCTAGGCCTGTCGTAGCTTCATATTACTTATAATATAACCTAAGACTAGCACAGACACTACAACCAGCTCCCCGGCCGTTAATTCATCACTGTCAAAGGGTAAACCCACATTTTACCAATGATACATTTTTTCGGTCATGTCAGGGATCGAACCCGGGACTCTTAGACATACAAGCTACTGACTGAACTAAGGTATCGGATCTTTAGTGCTTTATGGACATCTTATCCTGAATATATTGCTGTTCTTCCTTAACTTAGTCAATGCTACCAACTTAATTGCGTATAAACTTAGTTGCTTATCAACATTAATTTAATGAAGTGTCAGCTATATCAATTTTGTTGCATATCAACTGTATAAACTTAGTTATATATCAACACTATTAGGTAACTCAGTCACATATCAACAATGTTAACAACTTTGTGACTTGTTGTTATTCTTTAAGTTTAAAAAAATAGCTCAGCACAGGACTTGAACCCGGGACCTTAAATGTGTCCAGGTGTAATTTTTAAATTTTAAGAATATATTATTTAGATGCGGCTACAGCCGTAATTAACAAATAAAATAGCTTGTCTATTTAATACATCATAAACTTGGCTCTTTATCAACGCTAAAACAATAATAAATACAGCCTAAAATTAAAAATGGGTATTTAAATAGAATAACTATTTAATACTTAAAATTATCACAATAAAGGATGAAAAGTAGTGGTGTGAAGTGTTTGATGTTATTTATAAAGTACAAAACAATGTTGTTAGTGGTTATAATGTATCCCCTAAGTCTAGGTACACTGTGCGATGGGTTTCACACCCCTGATAAACTCAACAAGTGATTCATGGGCTGTATTAGTTTCCCCTATACCCGCCCGACACTGGCCATGGCCAGCTAGTCAGATCCAATTTCTTGGATTTCAGCGAATCAATCTTCCCGCTCTAATCTGTGTTTGCTTTCAATAATTAGCTGTGCACACAGCCGAGGGGGACATAAGCCACTTTGGACAAAGTGCGGAGTTAAGGTGCATTCGACTGTCCCTGCTCGAGTGTGATAATCAAACTTTTGACGAAACAGTTGCAAGAGAAATCAAAACTAATAAAGGTAGGATACATTTAGGGAAAAAAGGATTTTCTCAGCTTTATTATAGAATGATTTATCAATAATGATTGAATGATGATAATAATAGGATAGGTAAGTTTAAATATTATATTTAATCCATACACAAAAATAAAAACGGCTTATCACAATACAATAAAGCCACAGGGCTGACTCACTCACTTACTAACATTAATGTTTACCCACTTCCAGATGAGCTAGAAACTTGAAATTTGGCAAACTTATAGATTCTAGCCTGTAACCTACTGGAAAATTCCAAAAAGTTAAAAATTTAATTTCTGACCCCGAAAAAAAATTCTAAATGGCGTAGCAATTTTAAAGTCGGTGCGGACCTTTCTTTGGAGGTCTCTTGTGGCTAAACGGTAAGAGCTATAAAAAAAAATAAAAAAAAAAGATTGCACCATAGCTAGATTTTTTGATTTGAGATAAATTTTGCACATTTTACACGCATTTTTAAAATTTCCTGACACACTTATGGGAGAGCTAAAATCATAAAATTGTAAAAATAAATCAACGTTCAAATCAACGCTGGAATTACATTAGTTTACACTCACTGGGGGGTTTGGGGGGCGGAGCCCACAACGAGCAAAGCGAGTTTAAGATATAAAATAAATCGTTCGACATAAATATTCCAAATTTTGTCATTAGTAAACTACCCTTAGTTAATATTTCGATGAAAAACAAGTTGCCTATACATGGTTGTAAAACACTCACCAGTTGTACATTTGAACAAAATATTATTTTTAGCACCGCATCTTACTACCCATTCGGTTTATACGCCTATGGTTTAGGGATTAGGAAGGTTTAATTGAGAGGAAGTGCACCCGCCCGAAGGGTACAAGAGAAAAAGGAGGAAAGTCACATTACACCTCTTAAGGGCCCCAGTAAATACGTTTTAATTAATTAATTAATTAATTAATTAATTTATGACAGATACCTCTTTTAACCATAATTTATATTGTACAAGAAAGGTATCATGATTGTCTAACAAATGGAAGCCCTAACTAAGTTTGTATTAGATTTGTGATTTTCCTCCTTTTCCCCTAGTACTCTTCAATTATATGTTGCTCACGTCGCTATCCCGACCACCCCTGGGCCGGTCCTGAAGGGTACGTGAAGTCGTGCGCTCTGTGATGGATGTCTCAAAGTAGAGCTACCAGACCACGGTGGCTCTCTCAGCCGCTGTATTGAAAGAAACGGAAACAAATGTCTCAGGGAGGGAGGGTTGTAGTTTATTGGAGCAGAGGACATTACCACTGTTTGAAGGAAATGAACAGCCCCCTCCTCCGCTCCTCCAACTCCTCCTCATCTGGTACCTCTCGCCTTTAAGGTAATTTCCTTCAACAAACGCTCCAGCTATTTTTTATGGTAATTTGTTCGACGTATTTCAAAAGGGGGGGTTGACGCTGGTTGGATTCAGCAGGGGAAACGGACCAACTCTTTTTTTTTTATAACATTAAATTACAAACATAGAACTGTGTAAGTAATCAGTCTCAACTTTTATATATTTTAGCGTCTCCAAATTTGTATGAATATTATTTCTGATTTTATTAAGTTATTTACCAAAGGTTTATTTAATTGGGATTAAAACCGTTTAGGTGGCAACATGGTCTAATGCCTCACTCTCGTGTTGAGCTAAACTGCCGATGACAGGAAGATCTGGGTTCAAATGCTGGTCGGGTGTACTGAAGGTGGGTTTGTTAAATGCTTTTCCACCCTCCCTCTACGCAAATGTGAACACACTTCCCCTAAATTCAACCCTCCTCATCCCTAAAAAATTTAGCGTAATAATTAATACAAATGCGTATAGCTTGAACAAGTAGTAAGAAGTGGTGCTAAAAAAAATTCTAGCCAAACCATCAATTTTCATATTTATTTTATATATATCTAATTTATATTATTACTTACGTAGGGAAAATCACGGTTACAATTCTGTGTAACATTTATTAAACTTGTGCTTCTGAGATAAATATTTAAAGACTGAACAAATGCCTCCTACTTGTAGGCCTAAATGTTCACCTCCGATGGGCGTTATGCAAAAAAGATTCACTACCCCATGGTAACACTAGGCTTTGCGCCTATATCACACTAGGATGCCATGGTATCTCTGCCGGTTGCGAAACAAAGAAATCAATGGTGCATAATTATTCTCCACACAGTTGGCAGTGCTGCCAGTATGGGTGACGAGACACTGCAGACGGGCGCTGCCATAAGAAAACACGCAGGTCAGGCTGGCAGACTAGCAGAGCTAACATTACATACTAGTGTGGCCACAGACAAATAATACACCCAGACACTCAACCTACAGGTTAAAATGGTTGCGCTCCTTTTTACAGCTTGAGTATTTCACCACTAGAATCGCTGTGGTTAGTCCTATCTTCACCCTGCAGTGACACTAGCGAAGCCCAGTGTTAAAGTACTCAAGCTGGAGTGCAGCGAAACCCCCGTAAGGTTGAGCGTCTGTTTCTTTCTTGTCTGTGGCCTAGGTGTAGAGGAGAGAGAAGTTGAGTGCTCAATGGACTGTCCTAACTTGAATACCAGGGAATTTATGAGCTATTTTAGGTTCAAATGTTAAAGATCCGATAGACCGTTTTGTGTTAGAATGTTAAGGGTTTGATAAGATTTTCTAGGTTGGAATATTGAGAGCCTTGTAGACTGTTTTTTTTTGTTTGAATATTCCAAAATGAAGAGGTTATTCTTGGATTGGATTTTGAGGGATTGATCGGCTGTTCAAGGTTAGGGCAATGATAAATAATGGGTTGTTTTAGGCTTAGATGCTGAGGGACTAAAATATTGTTTTTTATTAGGCTATTTTAGAATTCAATTGTCATTTAAGAGCTTAATAAACTTGGCTGTTGTGGGTTTTTGAAGGAGGGCTTGGTGAAATATTACATAGTTAAATGTTATATATGTATGCACTGTTCTAGGGTTATGTCAATATGACGAGGAATTGGTGAGATATTCAATGATTGGGTAGCGTGAGATCAATGAACTGTTCTAAGTTTGTAAGTTGAGGGATTGATGGTTTTTTCTATCTCTGGATGTTGATTATCCTATATTTTGTAATAAATGTGCGGATTGGTGGTATGTTTGAGGTTTGTACACGGTAGGACTGATACCTTACAGATTAAACGGAGTATACGTGGGAATTTGAACGTTGAAGGTTTTATGAACTTTTCAAAGTTTAGATATTGAGTGATCAAAGCCAAATTTTATGTTTAACTACTTAAAGGTTTGATATGTGGCTTTGATTATTTAACTCATTTTTTAAACCATCTGCTTAGTAGAATGCAAATAGATGAAATAAAAATTAAAATAAGCTTTATCAAGTTTGCTTGTATAGTTATATTTTAATTGGCTTAAAGAGGTTTTTATACTAATGATGTTATCTTTTAGAGCCTCCAGCTTATTTGAAACTCTGGGTTACTCTTATTTATCATAGTTATGTCCTCCTGATACCCTCAAATGTGCAACATACAGGAGCATGTGAGGAGTGCAGCACTCACGTGGTGTCATCACAAATGTGAGTGTCACCTCTTGAAAGCCAGCCCCTGTCAACAAAGTAGCGGGCCGAGGTTTCCAAGAAGATGATGGAAGTGTCACCCGGGGGACGCTGTCATGTTTGTACTAAGTGGAGCCGGTAATGAAACCTAGGGATTCCCCTCCAATGCTCCCAACACGTCCCTTGCTCTCCAATACCAACTTAATAGACTTGCATTTGTCAAGACTCAGGTACTACAGTCTGATACAATTATATAGAGACTGTCACTATCAAGACTCGTGGACTATAGTCTAGTACAGTTATAGACACATTTTTATCCTAGACACCAGAATTGACACCAGAATGTTCTATGAGAACCTTTCGGGATTATCTTGTGTTATTGACGAGGTGAAGATGTTTCTATCAGTATCGGTGGACGCGCGAGCCAAGGCGCTGATTTAGTATATTCATATTTTATAGCTACGGTTATCTTGGTGGAACAAAACCCTGGACATAGAATAAAATAGTAACATTAATAAACTAGAAACAATTGACTTTTTTAAATATTTAATTGACTACTTCTACACTTTAATAATTATTTTCTATCCCAAAAGAAGATGTTACTGCTGACTAGTGAGTTTAATTTGTAACTGAGGAAGAAAGTGATGAAATGCTACATTTGGAGCATCGTTCTGTATGGAGCAGAAACTTGGGCTCTTGGGAAGATGGAAAAGTAATACTTGGAGAGCTTTGAAATGTGGTGTTGGAGAAGACTTGAGAAGATCAGGTGGACAGACAGGAGGACCAAAGAAGTCCTAAGAAGAGTGGTGAGAAGAGAATCATTTTGGATGTGATTCTTCGGCGCAAAACAAACTGGATTGGACACGTTATCCTTAAGAGGAACTGTCTTCTTTATGGCATCATAGAAGGAAAGGTTGAGGGAAAGAGGAGCTTAGGAAGGAGGAGGATTCAAATATTGGATGACTTGAAGGAAAGAAGAAAATTCTGGGAGCTCATTGGTGACTGACAAAAGGAACGGACATGTCGTAAGACAGAACACCTAATATTAATAATAATCCCACTTCCAACCCAGGACATTGTGTAATTCATTTAGTGGGTCTGATAATCCCTTTATGTCCAAATATTGTCATTTTACTTTCTCTTGACACCTCAGAGAGAAAGTATTGTGATCTTAAAAAAAAAATCTAACCCGAGATTTTGATAAATATCGACGTTTCATGACCTACTGAAACCATAAAAAGTGGGTTTCACAATGCTGTCTGACTGTCTGTCTGTACCTCGGGCCTGAACTGAAACTATTTTACCTATTGGGGTAAAACTTTTTTAAGGTAGGTTTTGGAAAATGAATTTGATTCTTAAATTCTTTGGTAGACAAAGATGTTTCTCTTTTCTCAATTTTTCTTTAACATTGTTCCTAGTTCCTAATGACATAGAGTATGTAACTGTGTATATTATTTCAATTATTATCTTAGGTGTAGTGTTTCTACAACAATTTATAGTATGAGGACACATTGTCAGCGTTCTTTTATAGGAATGGAACGAGTATTCGCCTGGAAGGAAGGTGAAAAAACTGATATCAAGAAAAAACTTTTTGTTTTGTTTTGATTAAACACTAAGGCTGGGATGGAGTGGAATAGCTAGTCAATCTAGTAGTCTGTAGATAGTATGTTTACAATTTTTACTACAAAAAACCTTTTGGTTAAAATAATTAGGCCTTAAAATATTGCTCTATTTTAATTTTTTAAATGTATTAATTCTAACATTTATTTTATATTGACTATGGAAATTGCAGAATTTGAGTTGGACTTTTCAACTTCATTAAAAAGTTTCTGTTCAAATGCAACCCATGCCCATTGCCAACTATCGACAACTGTTGAGATAGTTTTTGTAGAAAAATAAATGGTACGGTGCACCGCGCATAATTTTTCCCTCTTTTATCTTAAATGGACATTTTTTGCTAAAAATTCGTAATATTTGTAAAATAAATTATAGGTGTATACAGTGTTGTAGAAACATTACACCAAAGAGCATAAATTAAATAATATACACTGTTACTTACTCTATGGCATTATTATCAACAAAGAGCTCAGCTGTAACCTTAAAGCACTCAAGAGAAACTTGTAAAGTTCTAATTTTAATATAACAAAATATATGAACATTAAAATAGAAGGCCTATGTCTTGTTGAAACCAGCAGATATCGAACCAAGGACTGTCAAGACTATCAGACAAAACTAGGACCACAGATTGAATGAATAGATAAAGAACCTTGTTAGTAGAGGGGTTATTCCCACGACTCTTATGTTGACAACGAGGTACCATCACCAGTGACACGGAGTGGGATATTAAACCACAGCCCCATTAAACCTAGTGTCTTGTACATCTCCCGTAATGTTCCTTCCCTCCTTCGAGCAGTGCAGGATGAATTTCCAGGAAAATAGCACTAAGATCCTGTCTTTATAGGTGCGGACAAAGAGAGCGCTAGCATTTTTACAGTGTTTATAGAAATTAAATTCGTTGGCCAAAATAAATCAAATATTTCTCCAGTAGCAACATAAAGTTTAGTTTTCTGCACATTCTAATATAAAAATGATCTTGAATATCTCTCAAGGGTGTCCTGGAATTTTGACAATACTTTTTATCTTTGTTTAAAAAGTTTTGACAAAATTCCAGGACACCCTTGAGAGATATTCAAGATCTGTTGATATGAGCATGTGCAGAAAACTAAACTCTTATGTTGCTACTGGAGAAATATTTTATTTATTTTGCACAAACAATTTCATTTCTATAAAAACTGTTCATTTTTACAGTTTTTATAGAAATTAAATCCGTTGGCCAAAATAAATCAAATATCTCTCCAGTAGCAACATAAAGTTTAGTTTTCTGCACATTCTAATATAAAAAAGATCTTAAGTTTTGACAACATTCCAGGATACCCTTGACAGATATTCAAGATTTGTTGATATTAAAATGTACAGAAAACTAAACTCTATGTTGATACTGGAGAAATATTTGATTTATTTTGGCCGAAAAATTTCATTTCTATATAAACTGTAAAAAAAATGCTTGCGCTCTCTTTGGCCACACCTTAAAGGATTCAAAAGGTTACAACTATTTAGTTAATTACTTCAAACAAATAAGGTTTGTAAAAAATACAAACATATTTATTTACAGCCAAATTTGATAACATTTTACTACTCTATTAGTTTTATTTTATAAGTTATTGATCTATCAAAAGTTACAGTTACAGATCACATGATATGGTGTATGAATATGTGAAAATAGATCTAGTAGCATTTACAGCTTAACTAACAGCCCAGTCTCTGATTACAAAAGCATATTCAGAGCCTAAAATACAACAATTTAATAAAAAGCTAACTAACTATGTCACTTATATTACTTTAGTTAAATAAAGTTAATTAAGTTATTTAGTTTAGGGGATATGATCTATTTAACAAGGTTTTAATGTAATTTAATTAAGTTATGATGTGCAAAATAGTAATTTTTTAAAGGCTCTTTAAATTAAATCAGGTGATTTAAGTCATGATACTGACGCTAAATGTCAGCTACATAGTTGAATTATTTATTCTAACAAATCAATTTACTTCAATATATATTACTTAGGTTTAGATATTGATTCTAAATCTAAGCTATATTCATTTGGGTTTTAAACTAAGTATGTTTTTATGAATGAATTTGTACAGTGAGATAAATCTTAAAAAAAAAGAGTAAACTACTTAATATAATATAGTTAGACAAATTTGGACAATACCTTAATAGACAAGATATGTCTCACCAGAATGGACTAAATACCAGCCGTGTCAGTGGGGGATTAAGGTACTCATTCATTTAAGTTCTATTCGATGAGTTTTAAATATATACAATTGAAACTAAAAAAAAAATTACTAAATAATTTTAAATATGGTCTTACATTGTCACGACACGATTTTTGGGATTTGGATTATTTATTTATTTGCTAAATCGTCTACAAATCAGAATATTTAGTTTATTCACAAAAATAGCCGGTAGAACTCTTCCTGCCAGGATGTAGATTAAAAAACTACATAGAAGCATAATTATCTATATCTAGAATAGGAAACAAGAAAGAAAGTTATTTTTGATATGCAAGTCGATGCTGCCCGGGTGCAAATATTAGAGTGAGTTTGTATATTCTTCAGCGGAAGAAGGCAAGTGTTATTTTTAGACAAACCAGAGCCTCACAGATTTATCTAATACATTTTTAACTCTTTTTATATTTAGTACATTGGTGTATAAGTGTAATAGCACTTAAAGTGTGTAAGTGCGTCAAGCCTAGATGCAGTCCTCTTAACAACCTAATCGAGTTCACCAAATAGTTAGTGTCATTAAATACATACATTTCCTGAAAAAGTATGATTATTTTTGTATATGGTGACGATCATAATAGGTCTAATTCCTGTAAAGGTTTTTTAGTGTAGTTCCTGACCAGGCCACTAGATGCAGGCAGGTGCTCTATCAAGGTCTGTCCCCACGCCTGGTGACGTGTTCACCCACCTCGTGATGGTAACCCCGAGATGCACCCACAGCCTGTAGATACTCTCTGTACCTTCCATTGTCTGCAGTCTTCATCAGATATTATACTGGGAGATTCTCTTTCCCACGACTGACTGGGCTGGTGGAACAACGGACTATACTCCACGACACGACGTC
>CABFWB010002974.1:63556-91575 GCA_902151455.1 Timema bartmani | reverse complement strand
TTACGTTAAGTTACGTAAATCGTGATCACACATACGTTAAGTTAACTTTAAGTGAACGTTACGTTAAGTTGATCGTGATCCCGGCATAAGTCTGACCTTGGCCCAGCTAAGGGGGTTAGGATTCACTTCCCTATTTTCTGTAATTCAGTGTTAGAGATGTGGGACCCTAGATAGATACTTGATAAGGTATAATTGAGACCAATGAAACTGTTCTACCATGTTAACAATTTGACAACAAAATTGAAAAATTATTATTTTAAAATGATAAAACTACTAAGCTGATGCCAATTTTCCTGTTGTCAAGTGAAAAATGCATAAAACCTCACCTAAATACGCTCACGGTTTTTATTTATTTATTTGAGGTTTTAAAGTGCACGTTCAGAACCGACTGATTATATCAGCACACGAGAATTTTCAATGAGCGAGAGCGAAACGACATACCAATTTTTCCGGGAAAGGTATTTTCGCATACCTTCCAGGTTTTTTTTTTACATGCCACAATCAACATGACTTAACTTCTCTTCCCGAAGGAATTTGTGCTATGGAAGTTTATCGTTCAAGACAAATCCATCGATACAGACTGGGTTTGAACCCACGAACACCAGGTCCTGCGGTGAGCACTTAACCCCAAGACCACTGAGGTCAACGATACGTTTACTGGTTCAAGGAAAATTCAAGTATCTATTATCCCGGTTAGTAGGTCGTGGGATGGGCTCTTAAGATAAATACATAATGTGGCCGAAACAATTAGATGATTTTTTATTAACTTGAAAATTAACACTATAGTTGAAAACTAAATATTCATTAGTTAAATAAAACAAACTACATGTTACACCTTTTTGACTTGATAACCCCTTTTTGTACCTCACCTGAGTTCCACCAGATGTCAGGTAAACCTCAGCACGTTGTCTAACACTTTCCTGAGCATACATCGTCTAATTGTTTACGCCTCACCCTGTAGCTACGAACATTACCGCATCGGTAGGAACGTGGGATGGACATAAAGCTTGTTTTGTCTGGTTTTCCGGTGATAGGAAGGTCGAGGTTAGAATCCCAACTGGGTGTAGGGAAGTTGATTTTTCCTAAATGGTTTCCACTATGTCTCCATGCAAATTCTGGTATATCCTCTAGATTCTACTATCTATATCCCTACCCGAATTAGTGGGTGGGCAGTAAGATACAGTGGAAGATAAAAAAATTAATAAAAATGCTTAGACCTAAATTTTGGACATAAGTAAGACGTGAAGCAAGGGAAAACGTTACTTGCATTCCTCTTGTTGAATAACACTACGCTTCCGTGTTTGGTCTAGTTTAAACTTTAATATTACTCAACGTGCACTAAATTATGTGGAAAGATAATCCATATTAAAATAATATGAGATAAAGATAGTGTTTTAAAAAAGGTTTGGGAGTGTATTTTTTTTTAGTGAGAAACGTTGAGAGATTGTGTATCATGGGAAAAGGTTTGGATGCTCCTCGGAGGAAGTTTTCAGACTCACCAGGATTGTATTTGTAACGAGGGATGGAAAGTTTGCGGACTAGAAATTATGGAAGATCAGTTGATAGTAAAACATAATAATATTTTTTTAATGCAATTAAATATTTATATAATTCATCTTTCTCTGGCTCACTTCGGTGGTCGCATGCTCTAAGGCAACGGTTCCCAAACTTTCTCGACTCGCGAGCCCCTTTAACAAACATCTGAGCTGCACAAACGCCCTGATAAATATCCATAGCCACTCATTTAATTTTATACCTAATTTTTATGAAATTTAGTTAGTGATTGTAATCAAAATGTTTAATACCTTTAAATTACCCTACAATATCTCGGTAAGTACTTTGGGATACCCCACCAAATATAATGGAATAATATTGAAACTACTTAAATACAAGTTCAATTAATTATACATTTGTTTTAAAAATTAAAACTGAAGTTAACTAGCAAAGTAATGTAATACATTTTTCTTATCTTTACTGTCAGAATATTATCACATTTCACATGTTTTTTTAAAGTAGTACTGTAAATTGCTGCTTTTACATAACTGAAATATCCTCCTTTAATCGCAAAATTTCATGTCGACTTAAGTTTCAAAATTGTTAGCAAGTTTTAACAGCTACTCACCTCTTCACGTGACTTAGTGAGAAGGATGCTCTTGCTTTGAATGGCACGGATCTTTAAAGTCAGGAACCACAGACGATAAATAAAGTCTCAAGTCACTTTCAGCATTGAGCCTGTTTCTGTATTTATTTTTTAAATAGGCATATGAAGAAAAAGTTTCTCGCTCAAATACGTAGAAGAAAATGGTAACAAAGCTGTATGTATTAGCTTTATTCTCTAACACTGGGAACTCCTCCTTTAAAATTAACCAGAAACCAATTAATGGCAAATATGTATAGCTTTTTTAAAATTCAAAATCAGTAGAAATTTAAAGGAGCTGCTCTTTTTCAAAAATTGCTGTCTCTTCCAGAGGATTGCGAACCCAATTGTTATTATTGGACATGGCTGGGAAATATTCTCTGAAGGTTTTCCCAAGTCCTTTCAAATTTTCTATAGCAACGTTCTTTACATTTTCATCCAAAGAAAGCTGATTTTCTACCATGAAGTCGTGAAGGGTATCAAAGCACTCCGTTTGATTGCTAATTAAACACGTTTCCCAAAACTGGTTTTTATAATGAATGACTAATAAATGTTCTTGCACAGTAAAAACGTCAATATTTGACCCTTGAAGTGAGAGGCATAAACTGTTAATTTTTGAGAAAATGTCTGCCAAATAGGCCAAAGCCTTGAGCCACATTTGATCTTCCATGCACTCTGCTTTGAGAAAGGGATGGTTGGTAAGAAAAACGAAAACATTGTGTTTACGTTCAAACAATCTTGTAAGAGTTCTACCTCAAGATAACCACCTGACTTCAGTGTGAGACGATAAACAGTTGTAAATGCTTCCCCTTTCCTCACAAAGTGCTGCAACAATCTGCCATTACAGACATATTTTGGCGAACCCCTTGCAAGATTTCGCGAACCCTCGAGGGGTTTGCGAACCATAGTTTGGGAACTGCTGGTCTAAGGCATAGGTATTAAACTTTTGTTGTTGTTTATTGACCACCAAATATAATTTCTATTTAACTTTGTACAACGAAATTTATCAGTGCGTTATGCAAATTTTACATATTCTATAATCTAAATATAAAGTTACTAAAGTTACTAAAGTTAACTACATCAAAAATAATGTGTTAAATGAATAAGTTTTAAATGAGAAATATATACAATCAACTCTGGTCTTAGCGAACTCAGTTGTAGTGAACATTCGGCTACAGTGAACCTAATTCATTAGTCCCAACCCACAAACATTTCAGTGTATGTTAAAAAATGTGTTTATAATGAAACCTCAACTTCGCTATTAGTGAACAGAAAAATTTAAACTTTCAATAAGAAATTTTCTTGTTTAGGTATCACAAAGCTTGAATGAAAGTACGAAATGTGGAAAAATAATACAGGAGTGCTGAGCAGTTACTGTACTCATTGACCTGGCTTAAGTTTTAATACCTTTATCTGCGGCAAGTAAAGAAAAACAATTTTCCAAGTTAAATTAATGATACAGGAGTTACAGGACAGTTAATGACAGTCTGTGACCAATTAGTAATTGTGTTCACTAATCCCTTTCTTCGAGAGTGTATATGGAAATCAAAAAATCAAACTTTTCCACTCAGTTTAGTTTTTTGAATGCACGGATAATGTGGAATCAAGTATGGAAAAAGTACAGACTCTAGAGAAGAATCTGGAAAGAATATTATCTAAAACAGTATACAGTAAACAACAGGATATAACCTATTTTTTAAGATTAATTAATATATTTCAATAAAGAGAGATTTTATTTGAACTCTTATTTTGTTTGTCATCAACCCACTACTTTCAGATTTTAAACAAATTGGTTTTAGTGAGCTTCGGAAATAGTGAACCAAATATCTTGAGTCCGTCGAGTTTAATTAGAACCAGAGTTGACTGTATATATTTAAAAAAATTAACCACGTCTTAAGGTGGGATCGAAGGGGACGCGAGGAAAAATCAGCGTTTTTGCAGTTTTTGTGGCAAAACAATTTTTTTTGCCTAAATAAATAAAATATTGCTCCAGTACAAATATAGAATTTAATTTTCTTCACATGATGACCTCAAAATTTCTTGAATGTATGTCAAGGGTGTTCTGGAATTTTCTCTTAATCTAAAAAGTTTGTTATATAATGGCCACCATGCTCATAACAGATATTCAACAACTGTTGATATCACAGTGTGAAGAAAATTAAATTCTATGTTTGTACTGGAGCAATATTTTATTTATTTTGGCCAAAAAATATTTTGCCATAATAACTGCAAAAACACTGGATTTTCCTTGCGTCTACTTCCATCCCACCTTTAGATGTCTTCACTGAACCTAGCTCACAGACAAATAATATAGTCAGACACTCAACATCCAGGTTAAAATGGTTGCGCTCCTTTTGGCAGCTTGAGTCCTTCACCACTAGGGTCGCTGCAGTTATTCCTATCATCACCCAGCAGTGACACTAGCGAAGCCCAGTGTTGAAGGACTCAAGCTGGCAAAATGAGCGCAGCGAAATCCCTGTAAGGTTGAGAGTCTGTTTCTCACTTGTCTGTACCCTAGGTCAAATATCACAAGTTTAAGGCAAGTGTGTCCAGCCTAACCCCAACTGATGGCCGCATAATTTATTGGAGAAATCGCCGAGGTTTATAGAACCCTATTCTCAAATATAATAAAAACGTGAATGAAAAAATTATTTATCTATTCATAGCAAATTAATACATTCAAACACTAAATAATTAACACTATGCAAGGAATTAACCTGAAAAAATACATATAACAAATAAGAAATGTAGATTAGCACTCATTTGTTGTTTATTTCTGTAATTTGAAGTATTTCAATTTGAGCTGATGGGCTGCACAGAATGAACTCGTAGGCCCGTGTGTGGCCCGGGGGTCAAGGGTTGGGCATGCGTGGTTAAGGCGTCAATCTCTCAATAGGCTAGTTTGCCAAAGAATGATGAATCGTTGTTCAGATTCCGGTTGGGTGTATTGACGGTGGGTTTCGTTAAACGGTTTCCCACTCTCTCCCCCTCATAATTTGGGTATATTTAGTTTATATGATATATTCCTCGTCCCTACAACATCAGTGTACCATACTGGCAGTGAGACGTGGTAAAAAAAAACTAATAAATCTATTTGTTGAGGGCTAAAGGCTGAAGATTTATGTTTAACCTCTCATTATTTTATCTCTAAAATTTGTTGTAATTTAGTTAAACCTATTGAAGACCAGCTGAGTATGCGATTCTTTTTATATGCCTTATTTATCCCCCATGCTGTGGTTATTATCTATCTGCACATTTACAATAGTGGGGTCTGATTGACGGAGGTTGAATTTAGAGAAGGTGTGTCAACATTTTTGTGAGAGTGGGAAACCTTTTAAGAATAATAATATATCGACACACCTACCTCCCCATCAGTTATAAAAAAACACGTATGAATATACTAATAGCATCTTTGTCAAAGTACCCACTGGACTGAGTCATTATTTTGTTATATTATTTTTATAGCATAAGTTAATTTAATTTACATCTATTACTGTTTCCAGCCTGTGATCAGTTTTTTATTTAAGTTATATATTTTCCACTACCAACTGGCTAGGCCTATCGTAGCTTCATATGCTTTATAATCTAACTTAAGACTAGGACAGGCACAACATCCAGTCCCCGGCCGTCAATTTATCAATGTGACAGGATAAACACATATTTTCATCAATGATAAATTGTCGGCCATGCCGGAAATTGAACCCTGGACCCTTAGCTAAGTAGGCAGACACGCTACCGACTGAGCTAAGGTGTCGGACTAAGCTAATTTAATATATATATATAATTTAACAATATTGAATAGTAATGTTAAATATAATGGTTATTTAAAAATGTCAAAAGATTGTTTATCTAATTTTCAGAAATGATATATTTTACAGAGTTAGTTTGTTAGTCGATAGTTCTTAAATTGTTATAGGTGAAAGCTTCGTTTGATTTTAGAGCGACAAATTAAAAAAATGCATATCCTCTAAAAATAAACGATGAAAATGGCGTTAAACATTCAAATGCAATAAAGTACATATTTGAGGAATTTAATCGTACTAGTTTTCTCAAAGAATTGACATGGAATATCACATTCCCGTTAACATTGCCACTTTACACGTGTGTGGTACGATGAATTGACACAATCACTGCTTTTGAGCAAGTTATAAGACAGCATAATGTCTTCAAGGGGAATGTAATTCAGTGAATCTACGACAGGGATTCACAAACCAAAGCTTTCTTTGTATTTATTATGAAGGCTACTCAGTTTGTCAAATGTATTTACATGAATCAACAGTTTTTGAAGCACCAACTACTCTTGGATATCATTCTCATGAAGGCTTTATTTAAAAAGAAATGGTACTCCGTGTTGTTAAATAAAGAGTGTTCGAACTTGAATGAATTAAAGCGTTCCAAATCGCTATGTTGGGCGTGGATAAAAACAAGTCCTATACTCTTAAGATCGTAAGATTTGAAGTGTCTCGATTTCTTTACCACACTTTCTAGTAAAATTAAGAACGGTACAGAACAAAAGTGGGCCTAGTATGATAAAATATAGAATTTAAAAGAGGCGTACCCTATTTTGCTTAAAGGGAGAGCGTTACTTTATTTTGGGGAAAAAAAATCCTAATTTCATCCAGCCTGGATTCCAATGCTAACCTCCCTGCCACCAAAAGAAAAACTATATCAGATTAACGTCATGCCGAATGAAGCCGGTTCAACCAGTTTGGTTTGACGATGATGGGGAGGTCTATATTTATATTCCGGGTGGGTATAGTGAGGTATTTGCTAAATGGTTTCCCACTCTTCCTCCATTATATATTCGAGTACATTTCCTCTCAATTCTATCTTCCCCATCCCTACCAAATAAGTGTGATTAGATGCAGATAGCCCGGATGGGTAATAAGACCCGAGGGGGAAAATAATGGTATCATCTACATTTCATTCTCGCCTCGGTGCCGTAGTTAGCTAACGTGCTAGTTTCCTATTGAAATAGACTGCTGAAGATGGGGAGATCGAGGTTAGAATCTCGGTCGGGTGAACTAGAGGTGTTTTTTCCTAAATGGTTTTCCACTCTCCCTCCAAGTAAGTGCGGATTCACTTCCTCTAAATTCAACCTTCCCAATTCCTAACCCATTAGTGTAATTATTACTTAAGCGTATAACCCGGACGGGTAGTAAGAAGTGGTTCTAAAAAAATAATAAATTTCATTAATTTTTAAAACTGTTTCTTTCATCACCAGAGCTGTTAAAAGTTGAATCTGAAATGCAAACGATAAGAATGTTAGTTAAAGGATGTGAACAGCAATTAGCGTGGCGAAGGAGTTGTAAAAACAACCCCCAGTGGTATATATTTAAAGTTCGAAATTCCTGTAGCAGGAAATCCCTTCTATTACGAGCCGGTGTCATACATAGATCACGTGTGACCACCGGTGCGGATCTCATTTAAATCATATTGCAGCCCGTATACATTTTCGAAGAAATTAGTTAAGAGTTCATATCTTTCCCACCATCTTTCTTAAAACTAAAAGTTGGTTCCTCGGCTGACCTCATCATCTTCATTGTTTGATTTCGAAAGAATCTCGCTGCGCTTCCTTTGGACCGCTCCATTGTTAATGTCGATTGTTTTCAAAGGACTGTAACAATATAAATAATTGAAACCGTAATTATCTTCAATGGAAGACAATGGATAAGGGATCCGTAATTCCAAACTGGTTTCTGAACGCCATGTTACACTCTATGAAATTACATAATAAAATTGATGTATTGTACAGTTGGAATAAGAAAACATTAAGAGTCCATGAAAAGGAAGAGCAAAGTGTTTTTAATGCACATTATAACAAGTTGTATTTTTAGACTAAAACTCATTTTTTACGCATTTAAAAAAAGAATACTTTAAAAATAACTTCGTTTAAAAGATAAGGATGGTGAGGTTAGTTTTATTTAAAGTGCACCCACATTAACTTGAAAAAAGGATAATAAAACCTCAGCTATAAGTACCACATTAAAAATTACAAACACATATAAATTGGAAACATACAGAGATTTGAGCCTATATATTCCATCACCAGCATTCTAGTCTATTATGAGCCTAGACCACGTAGTCTTTTGCGCGGTGTGTATAAAATCTCTAAAAGCAAAACAAATAGAATAGTATTTTATAGTTTCATATTAACATTCAGTTTAATAAGTTGGCCCTCATGGCGGAACACCGACCAATGAACTTGGATTATTGTATTACACGTTCGTATCCCCTCTAGGGATATCAAGCGATGATTTATCAAATTTGGGGAAATTGTGCTATGATATTAATGGGAAAGAACTCAGGCGTGTTAGCGGACCGCTAAAGGGTAAACGTGTCATTTTACATCTATTTTTGACCTTCCAAAAAATAGAACTATGTGACTGCCAAGTCTGATTGAAATACTTTGCCATGTACTTTGATCTTTAAGAAATCCTACTGAAGACATGTTTAACATCTATTTCAACGGTACTTTTGGTAGTAGATGTACACTTCTTTTACAATGAAAGGTAATAATGTTACCTTAGTATATAGCACTATGGCTTATTTTACAAGCTGAGCCATAGTTATCTCAATTAAGGTACGTTTGTTAACTTTAAGGATAAACAGAGGGTATATGGGCGTTAGTAAATTAAATTTTATCTAGTTTAAAAATGACACCTGAACACAGTAACCTTGGTTTAGTGCGCCCATGTCCTGCCATTGAGCTGTCCAGAGGTCTTCCCATGCTCACGGGCACTCTTCTCTCTTAGATTAAGGCAAAGTCTGTGATGGACATGTGGAATTCATCGGCTACTTGGATCTCTCGTTGAAAACCCACAACTATCGGCGTCTCGGTAGTAGAATTTTTGCTCCCGCTCATACAATATTTAATTATTGCGGAGTACATGAGCGTGGGATGAATCTTGGATATCTCAATGCTAGATTGTTGACGTAACAACCCAAAGTTTCGGGGTTCGATTACCATGTCCAGGTGCTATTTTTCAATTAATGGAAATATGTCAGTAACGACTGAATCCGTTACTTGATATTATTCCATCTCTATTGTTAAATTAATCTAAATGCAACTTATATACCAATTTTGAACACTAAATAGATATATACGTTTTATTGAACTCCTTTTATCTTCGTAATTGTGGCAAGGAGAAATAAAAATATATCACGAAGCTTTTCCTTCCTCACATAATTTCTCAAATATTTGTATAACATTCACAAATACAAATTTAAGAGAGAGACCAATAGCAAAAAAAAACAAAAAAACTTACACCAGACATCATAACATCTTTTTAAAATTACTATTTAAGTTATTTAATGAGTTTTTTCAGAACATTTTGATTATATCAATACTACGAATTATAAATTATCTTAAATTTAGAATAGACACATTAATCAGCTTAGGTACTTAATTTGTGACTGTGAAAGTGTAATCCACATTTAATCAGAGATACATTTTTTGGATCGGGACCTTTAGCTGAGTAGACAGACATGGCTGTAAGGTATTGGACAACAGCACAACTATTTTGCTTCATAGAAAAGGATAAAAAAAAGTCTAAAATTACCCTTGAATAAGGCTGTAATTTAACTTATAATTAAGAACATTGCATTTCACAAACAATGCCATTCATATAACTCGGTACAAAGGTCATGTCACATCCCAGGAAAATAATACCGTCAAATTAATACTAAGGTGTATACAAACGTAAAAACGCTTTGTCTATGAATGGCACTTTTACCACTGTAAAAAGACCGTTAATGTGGGAAGAATCCTCGCTGTCACCACAACAAGTCTTGGTAGGTTGCATTCTGCCTTGTCATAATCATCAACAGGTAATTTATTTGTTTCATGTGGAGTAGAAACAATGAACAGACAAACGGAGAACGGTTTTACTGATTATAGCTGGGAAGGAGTAGAAACAAGGAATAGCCAGGCAGAGAACAGTTTACTGATTATAGCTGGGCGGGAGTAGAAACAAGGAATAGCCAGGCAGAGAACAGTTTACTGATTATAACTGGGTGGGAGTAGAAACAAGGAATAGCCAGGCAGAGAACAGTTTACTGATTATAACTGGGTGGGAGTAGAAACAAGGAATAGCCAGGCAGAGAACAGTTTACTGATTATAGCTGGGTGGGGGTAGAAACAATGAACAGCCAGCCAGAGAACAGTTTACTGATTATAACTGGGTGGAGTAGAAACAAGGAATAGCCAGGCAGAGAACAGTTTACTGATTATAGCTGGGCGGGAGTAGGAACAAGGAATAGCCAGCCAGAGAACAGTTTACTGATTATAGCTAGGAAGGGGTAAAAACAATGAATAGCCAGCCAGAGAACAGTTTACTGATTATAGCTGGGCGGGAGTAGAAACAAGGAATATCCAGGCAGATACCCGCTTTACTGATTGTTTAAGTTGGCCAGACTTCCAGATCTATTGATCTACTCTAGAACAGGAAAATAATTTGCGATCTACTACGGAACCATAGGATGATATTGTTTGTTTCATTGGTAAAAAGTAACTATAGCTAATTCTGTGTTTTAATAGTAAAATTCAATATATTCCCACTAAAAAACTTGACTTTGAAATTGATGCATGACACCGCACAATCTTAGGGTAGATTTTGAATGAGGGTCAGGCACAAACGTAGGCATCAGTCAGACAGCTTCGATGTTTAAATTTTTATAAACTTCATTTTTGAGAAATAGCTGTAAACCCTCTCAATCATTTTAATTCTCTCAATACTTTTTAATCAATCTCCAAGGAGGTCGACTAAACAGATGGCCGCAATTGACCGTTCGATCGCGATCGACTGTTTGGCCACCCCTGCTCTGAGACGTCAATCTCGTGTTAAACTAGACTGTCGATGGCAGGGATATCGGGGTTTGAATCCCGGTCGAGTGAACGGAAGTTTTTTTCCATGTTAGTTTACCATTCTCCCTCCACGTGAATCCGGGTACACTTCCTCTAAATTCAACCTTCTCAGCTTTAACCAACTAGAGTAATTTTATTGTACATATGCGTATAATCTGAACAGATAGAAAGAAAGATGCGGCGCTAAAATAAATCATCAAATATAAAACTATCAATCAAAAAAACACAAGATGAAATAAGATTGTAGCAATATGCACTTATTTAATCGTTAGTTATCATAACTATACCTATGAATTACGTAAATGGAATTGTGTGTCGGCTGAAGCCGTCTGTTTTCATGGTATCTTAAGTCACGAATAATGCGGTATGACACGCATTGGTCGACTAAATGTAGCCTAAGGCTCACCTAGTATTATTTGCCGTTTTTTCAGGGAGGTCTGGGATCGAATCTAATCAGAGGTGGGTTTAACTTTAATAGTTTCCCACCCTTCCTCCATGCAAATTCGGGTTCTTCTCCTCTCAATTCTATCTTCCTTATTATTACCTCACTAACTTAATTAAAATGCGTATAGCTCGAGTGTGTATAAAGACACGGCGGAAAATCAACATTTAGTTGATAATTAAATTCGCCTTTTCCCAACCCTTAAAGAAAACCTCCATTGTGTCAGCCCTCAATCAAGCCCTACCAACCAAGTGGCCACCGTTTGTTGATTAAGATAGTGCCAATTTCTGCTGATATAGCGTGTCATGTCGTCAGCACAGCAAACCCTAAATAATATCAATATTTTAGACCAAACTCGTTACTTTTTCATTCAAATAACTCCTGATTGGTCCTCACAAGGCTGAGTTTACCCCGTTCCAAACCCACTGTTTCTCAGAAAATACGAACGATGAAACATTTTATTTAGTTATATATTATTATCATAATACTATTTATGGATTGATAATCTATACATATACAGTGTAAGCGGTGGTCATAGTTAAACAGCTATATAAGGCATTGCTTGTCACCTGCAACTGGCTAATTTAGCTGCCTGTGACGTCACTAATCAAACGGTATGGACTTGATTAACATGTTATCGCCAACATTTGTTAAGGTGCGGCCGAAGGGAGCACAAGTATTTTTACAGTTTTTATAGAAATGACTTTTTTTTGGCCAAAATAAATCAAATATTTCTCCAGTAGCAACATAGGTTTAGTTTTCTGCTCATGTTAATATCAACATATCTTGAATATCTCTCTGGGTGTCCTGGAATTCCAGGATATCCTTGACAGATATTCAAGATCTGTTGATATTAGCATGTGCAGAAAACTAAACTCTATGTTGCTACTGGAGAAATATTTGATATATTTTGGCCAACAAAATGTAATGCTATAAAAACTGTAAAATTACTCGCGCTCCCTTCTGCCGCACCTTAAAGGTATGAGTTAATGCTCTGTTCTGCACCCTTTTTGTTTCAAAATTGAATTACAGGTACCTGACACTCGTCATGCGACCTTTCATATCGCACGAAATTCCGCGTTCATCAGTCCGCTCTCACGGCGTTTCAAAACGTTCACCACGTGGTTTTACAACATCCCGCTTTGAGGCGGAAAAAATTTCAAGATGTGGTAACAACGCGATAGCTATTAATTAGCTATAATTAGTAAGAATTTAAGGTTGGATAAAATTAATGGAACGTGAGCTAGGATCTATATTAAAACATTTTTTTTTAGCACCGCGTCTTACTACCCGTTAAGACTATATGCATATGTACTAACTACGCTAATGGTTTTAAGGGTGAGAAAGGTTATATTTAGAATAAGTGTACCCGAATTTGCTTAGAGGGAGAGTGGAAAAGAATTTGGCTAGAATCACCCTCAGTACAGCCGACAGATATTCGATCCTTCTTATCTCCGTCATCGGCAGTCTAGTTTACAGTGAGAGTAGCCCCTTAGACTATACGCCACCGAAGTGGATCATAAAATTATTATAAAACAAAATATATTTGGTAAACAATAAATCAAATATTGCTTCAGGATACACGTTTAATTTAGTTTTCTACATAGATTAATTAATATCGACGGTTCTTTAATATTCGTCATTGTCATTGTATGTTTGACCACTCTCTGATTTTGTTTCTCATCCTCTTTCTAGGTGACTGTATGTACATATTAAAAAATATACCATTCTCATCCAAATATCTTAGATCAAATACTGAGATTAACCATATTCATCACATTGACATAAAATTATAGTCAAACTAATGCAAAACATAAATTTTATGGAATATGACTGCTGTGAGGAATTATAAGGGAATTGTCTTTAAGGTCATTCGGTGCTATTTAATATACTTTAGTACTATTTGAATGAGTCAGAATTGGACAGTATAAAAATAGAGAGCCAAGGTCTTGGCGTACCGCCTCAACAACCCTGATATTTATAGTAATAATAATATTAATATTATAAATATTTAATTCTGTACAACTCATATGAATGTCTATTTATACTAAATTTCAGCCCCATACATTAACTATATTCTGATTTCGTAGGAAGAACAGTAGAAGCTAGTTACTAAAGCTACTAAAACAATTTTAATATCGTCATACATCAAGTCATTCTATGCTATATGTAGCCATCACTTTTTATAGATACTATCAATACCTACAGAATAGCAAAAATAAAAGTAAAATGTTATCAAAGCTGGTCGCGAAGAAGTATGTTTAAATTTTCTCTACTGTTCTTCCAACCAAAATCAGGGTGCACGTTACCTTAAGGTGTGGCAGAAGGTAGCACGATTAATTTGACAGTTTTTATAGCATTACTTTTTTTGGTCAAAATAAATCAAATATTTCTTCAGTAGCAACACAGACTTTAGTTTTCTGCACATGATAATATCAACAGAGCTTGAATATCTGTCAAGGGTGTCCTGGAATCTTGTCAAAAAAAATTCTCTTTATTAAAAAAGTTTTGACAAAATTCCAGGACACCCTTGAAAGATATTCAAGATCTGTTGATATAAACATGTGCAGAAAACTAAACTCTATGTTGCTACTGGAGAAAAATTTGATTTATTTTTGCCAAAAAATTTATATTCTATAAAAACTGTAAGAAAAACTGTCTCTCCCTTCTGCCGCACCCTAAGGGGCTGGTAAACACTCGTTCACCCATAAAAACATGGTATTACAAAATAAAAAATTGGGATAAAACCGTTCTATGAATTTGAAATCGGTTTTCACCAATGAAAAGGGATTTATATTAGCTAGAACGAAGACTCTGTATAACTTTTAATAACCATACTAATTAAACTATACATAGAAAACTATCACATTTTCAGCCTCACACTATTTTGCTTATAATGACTTCATTAAGTTAAATATTCCAAATTTAATTTTACTATATAAAGCAGAAATAATTTTTACATCAATTTTCTTGGATTTGAATTTTTATTTAGTGTTCTGTTATTTTAAAATTTTTTAAAATGAATAACTACTTCAACAAGATTAATATGAATTTATGTATTAGTGTTGAAAAAAAAAAGAATTCACAAGGCTAGATAATATTTTTCTCCTTGTTTTAGCTATTTATTTATAATTTATTAGTTTAGTACTAAGATTTAGAAGCTTATTTATAGAATTCAAATTTGAAATAGTTTGGTAACCCTAGTGTAACGCTACTTGTAGGAATACCGGGAACTACTTGTAACGTTTAGCTATTTACAAGGGTCTTCCATTTACAGCGTTGCCACGATCGTTTTGGAAGTGACGAGACAAACCATTTATTCCAATATTGTGAAGCTTTAAAATTATGTTAACACTATTTTATATCATAGATAGGAATCAATATATTTGCCTGAGAGTGGTAGGCGTACAATTTAAGCATCGATATTTAAGGCGCTAGAATAGTCAGACAGAAATCCACAAACATCTTGTAATTTCTAAATGTTCATAAGCTGAGATATTCTTGTTTGTGTGTGTTTGCGCGCACGAGAGCTGGGTTGTGCGACCAGTGCACTTTTTGTTCCTTTCCTCTCTCTTTGCTTAGTTCAACCCCCACCCCTTTTGAAAGGTAGTAGGTAATGTAGTTTAGATTGAGCCCTAAAGTTGGCATTAGGAGCAGGAGAATACTTAATGATTCAAACCAATTTTTAAAATGTATTCGTTGCGCGTGGTGGGCACATAGTTGAATATTAATTTTTTAGCTCATTAATTGAAAATGTTTTTATATTTTCTAAGCACCTCGTCTTACTAATTGTTCACAATGAATAAATAGCTCATATTATTGTATTCAAAAACAAATTAGTTTATAATCCAAACCCTAAAAAATATGGATGAACATTAGTTAGTAATAGTAAACCTATATAATTGAATGCAGAAAAATTTTAATTTTTAAACTATTTACTATTATTTTACTTAACATTATTTAGAATAATATTGATTAAAAATATTAGCCTTTTTTACTTTGTCATAGGCATGATGCGTATGATGAGTCCCACTATATCATTTTTTAAACTATTTTAAATTAAACCCATATGCATTTTCAGATGACATTTTGATGAAGCGATTCTGTAAGGATAGAAAAGTTACGAAAGAACAGGGATTTGAACCCTGGTCACTCAGCTCCTCTCGCTAACTTCTGTGCCTATTGAACTATCCGGGATCGCCTTGTCTATTCCATAACCTAAATAAACCTCTAAGCGTACTGTTGTAGATAAATACATTAAATACAAACACTGGTTACAAGTATACAATAATTATTCAGTAAATAATAATATAGATATCTGGTGACCTGGTGGTCTAGGGGTAAGGTGTTGGGCTTCTGAGCTGGTGTCCGGAGTTCAATCCTCGGTCCCGGTACAGATTTATCTAATTGACAAAACCTTCCTTCATCTCTGATAAGAAGTGTATTAATCACAACTTGTGAATGTGTGGAATGCCAGGCCTCCACCGTGGTTCGGATCCCACGTTAAAATGTAGGTCCTCCATTTCATCTCACAATCACCCAACCATTAAACATTAGCGTAAGGGCGTATAACCTGAACGGTTAGGAAGACGCGGTGATTAATAATAATAATAATAATAATAATAATAATAATAATAATAATAATATAGGTATTTCATTAGTGTAATTTGCGATTTTTATTGTATTTCCATTACTAATATTACCCATGTATAGTTGTTATTTTTCATTATGTGTCGTAAGTAATATTTTAATAATGAAAAAATTAAAATATTTGTATAATTATTGATCCAATAAAATGTTGTTTTAGAATAAATCAACATTAGCCTACTATATCATGTTTTAGTGTAAAAATGTATGCATACTATTAAAATGGTATTTACTATTAAATAGTAAATACCATTTTATTAATTAATATTTATTATTGATTAAATTATTAATTTCGTAATTTAATTCATATTCACAGTTCTGGCATGGTATAGATTCTAGGAGACTTTAGGCTATCACTTCATTACATATTTATTCTTAGCACCGCGTCTTAAAATTATTATTTTTTCCATTGTGTACTTGTCTGATCTATTCCCATTTAAATGCAATAATAGGGTTTAGGAAATAGTAAGGTAAAATTTAGATACATTTTAACCACATTTGCTTGGAGGTAGAGTGGGAAATATAAAAAAAAACACTCTTTGTAGACACACACCCGGGCAGGATTTGATGCCTCACCTCCCCATAACTGACAAACCAGACCATACCCCAATTTGATTACGAATGAACATATCTGAGAGCTAGAAAACTTCCAAATTCGTGTATGCTTTGGCCAGGATGAATTTCAATGAAAGACCAAACCAGTTGACAAATGCATTGTCTTCTATTTGTGACAATCTTAGGTAGTCTCCCCTAATAGCTCTCATCAAGGCTATATACAGGTTTATACTCTACCCCTCCTCCCCCCCCATCAATATAGTGGTGAATGCTACCCGCTGTAAAGGTTTGATTGCTCACTCTTTGGATGGGTGAAAGGAAGGGGAGTGGGCTCTGAAGCGCTGATAGTTCTGGCAACACTGTGGGCTGACTGAACCGCCGAAGACAAAGTATATCTCAATTGGTTTCTTCTGGTACCGTAAACTAGGGGCTGGCGCTGATGCGACTCTTCACTTCCAACGACCATTGACCAGGCCCTTAACAATAAATAGTACACAAACAGCATTAAATATCAAGTTTAACCCCTTATAGCTCGTGAGCTGTAATGGTTTGAAATAATTGACTCACTATCCATAGCTTATAATTATATACTTGTTAAAATTGTGTGACAAAATGTTTACTGTCGAATGACTTTAAAATAGCCTTGAAAGCCACGCTGTAAAACTAAACCTCCTCAACCCATTCGATGTAGAACTAATCACGGATTCCAGGGCCGGATTCAAATGCTTGCAGTAATTAAGAGCCCATATTACCTATTGATCGTGTTAATATATATACAAAACTAAACTCGAAACAGAAAACGAATTGAAATGCAGTTTCCTACATTCTTCACTTAACAACAGCGAAATTGAGATCAGATTAAAAGTTATATTTCAATTTATAATAATTATAAGTCAATTCCATTGAATTAAAAAAAAATATCACGTTGCTTCACTCGTCTAAATTCTGCTGTTTTATAATGGAAACTACAGAAAACCATTATGATATTCTCTCCTGGTTCAGGCCAGTTGGGCTATAAGCAAATCTACTAATTACGCTAGTGGGCTAGGGATGAGGAAGGTTGAATTTAGATAAAGTGTAACCTAATTTGCGTAGAGGGAGTGTGTACAACCATTTAGGTACAAAAATTACCTTCGGTACAACCTACCGTGATTCTAACCCTGATATCCCCGTCATTGGTAGTCCAGTATATTGTGAGAGTGACTCCATAGCGCAGGGGTGGGCAACCTTATTAATATCGTGGGCCATATGGGTTTAAAAAAAGATCTAGTGGGCCAGTCTTGAAGAAAAAATTATCGAGTAAAAAATTTGTTTTTATATTTCTCATGTAGTAATTAGTTATTATTGTGATGTACCAATAAAAAGATGACATGTCATTAAAATCCAGCCCTTGCTAACTACGCTGTTTGGGATAAGGATGGTAAAATGTTAGAGGATGTGCACCGCATTTGTGGGGCAAGATAGAGTAAAAAACTATTTAGGAAAAACCACCCTTAATACTCCCAACCGTGATTCTAAACCCGATCTTTCCATCATTGGCAGTCTGCTCATCTGAGTGGTAAAAAGCGAATAAGTGTAGTATGTTGTTTGCTTTTATTTTGTTTGTGATAATTTACTTTTCAGTTAAAGTGTTAATTTTCACGTTACTAATCGTCTAATTAATCCAGCCCCTCCTCCCCCACTCTGTATTTTATTAGATTATTAGTGCTATTTTATAATTAAACTATTGATAGTATATTTTAAAATGGACAGCTGCAGATAGGCTGACTTAAATAATCAAAACTCTCAACGAACGTAACCGGTTGAGACCAAACCCATGCATGCTTGGTGGGTCAGACTCACGCAGAGCGGCCTTGAATCCTCAGTGAGCTCCAGGCTAGATAACGGATAAACAAAAAGAGGTGAAGGATTGGGATCTTAAGTCGGGAGATGAACTCACTGACAGGGCGAGGTGACCTAGTGAGTTGTCGAACCAAGGTCTGCGACAAAAGGGGGTGTGTGGGACGGGGAGAGAGAGTAATTAGGGAATGGGCTTGGCCAAGTGGAAACTCTCTTTTGTCTTCAGCCAACATCCAACAGTGGCAATTACTATATCTGATTACCAACACTCCCTCCTTGCCAAGGAAGAATTAGGTGAGCGGTCAGCACAACTGAGTGCCTCCCGAGAAGCTGATATTTGCTTCAACCCGGCAACATTGGCGATGAGATATCCACAATGGAATTCTATATTTACCTATGGCAGGGTTTATTTCTTATTTACCGTCTGGACTATCTGGGTTAGTTACAGTATTGGGGAAGGGGGATTATTAGGGTATAATTTATAGGAAATTTATCAGAATTTGTATAGAAGTAGAGCAGGAAACCATCCAGATAAACCTACACTCAGTAAAACCTTTTGGATTTGACACAAAGGCTAGTCTAATAGCTTCTCAAATATTATTAAAAAGTGATTTGAAATGAGCTAATGTCACGGTTAAACAAATTTTTTATATTCATCAAACTAAAAAAAAAAATATGGTTTATAGGGAAAAAGAGCCCTGTTGGAATCTGTAGACTTTATTAGCGTGAACCATATTTTGAAATAACCCGTCGTAGAGTTAAATTTCACTAGGGCTGAACATCAGCGTGGCAATTTCTTGCTTAACGAGGCGGCCCCTTTAACCTTTATATATATTTATTGTATTTTTCCCCTTAAAGGTGTTACTATCAATGTTTTTTGTTTAAGTTAATAACATTATAATAATTGTCTAAGATACGCACTTAGACAATTTGATAAATCTTACTTCTTTAAAAGTTCATAATTATTAAAATATTTACTATTTTATTTGAGTTGTTTATTATATTTTAGAATATTTAACAAGTTTTGATTTTTAAATAATCATTTAAAAACGAAAATAAGAGGTGGCATACTGGACTAGTTCAAAATTCAGCTAGTCCTTAAGTGGCACACTGGATGGAAAAATCTCGCCCTCCCTGCCTTGCTGGCCAACAATCATCAGCAGTGTAAACCTAGGTATTGACCACTAGGCCACTGCTGAGGATCACCATTTGTTGTAAGGAACTCGCCTCGTTCGTTGTTCTTCCATTATCAAACGAGAAGCGAGACTTATCTCGTAGAATCATGCAAGCAGATTTGAAACACACATAATAGCATCCCAACTGGACAGGCGGCTTTTACTGTTACAAAACACGTCACACAGGCAAGAACATCAATCAATCAATGTCCAGTGCTTGTCTATTTGCAAATGTTTCATGTTCTAAGGAGCCCGTCTCGTCTCCCCTTAACGGAGTTAACAACATTATACCATATTATTAATGGTATTTTATTTATTTTGATAATATCTATCAAAAGTGACAGGACTTGATGTATGATTATGTGAAAGTAAATCTTATATATATGTCATATATATATGCAAATCAGGATGTAAATAAGTTATAAAGCTCGAGACACGCTTTGACATTCAAATGGCCTGAGATAGCGGTCAGAAACCCACGGATACGGATCCGGCCCACCAATTAATTTTATCTTACCCTCTAAGGACTTAGCAAACCAACAATTGTTTTCATAAAAAAAAGGCTAATAAGTCACATACATTATGTACCTGATCTCCTGGGTGTGGACTGTGGAATGTATATTTTATAAGTAATTTTTGGCTCACTTTTTATAATTTAATAATTTTATCTCATATTTTGTTGGTTTGCGTTTTTTAGGCATTCTATTAGTGATTTTTAGACATTTATGTTGAAAATATATTCTTCTATCGATATTTTATAAATGAATACATTTTTTCAATACACAATTGTAGAAATGAGAAGCTAATACAGTCGATGAACCATTCTTACTCTTTGTTTACTTCTTTTGTAAATCAATATTATATTCAGCAGAATGTTAAAGGCTTTTTTTTACCAATATATTTTACCTCACATTTTGTAAAACACGCGTTTGATTAATTCGTATCCATTTATTACGACTCTTTGTTCATAATTTTAGGTAATTTTATGGTTCATTTTTTGATCAATTTTAGATCATCAAAATCCGGGCCCTGGTAATTAGTACATATGCGTACAACCCAAACGGATAGCAAGAAGTGTTGTTGAAAAATAGGATCATCTTGATGGACTAGCCCTACACGTGTTTTTGGATCTGAACCAGATGATAGCGTGCTCAATATTTTAGTCAGCTGTCACCACGAACATCGCGGACAAGGCCGTGGGAACATTATGCCAGTGAATGGCCGCGTTTCATCACAACACGTGTTGAAAATTTGTTACCGAGCATCGAGAAGAAATCAAAGATACACCGGCTTGCTTAAGGCCTGCTGGTCGGAAATAGATCGCACTCAACTGTGAAAAACGGTTTGAATCCCAACTAGGATATTTCATTGTTATTTTAATTTTATATGTGACATTCTAATCCTCTCTCTATACTGTTGCCACTGAATTTTCTCTAATCTACCCTTCTCACCCATAACCTTAGATAAAATAATTAAAACCATATGGCTGATCCAACACCTTAGCTCAGTCGGTAATGTGTCTGCCTTTTGAGACGAAGGTTATGGGTTCGATTCCCAACATGGCCGATAGCTTTATCATTAGTGAAATGGGCATTTACCGTTTTCCAGTTATAAATTAATGTTCGGGGGCTGGTTGTAGAGTATGTTCTATTTTGAATTTATTGTATAGGTTGTGTGCTGATACAATCAGTCGGTTCAGAAAATACACGTTAAATACCTTGAATAAAAAATACTATATTTATGTGTTTTTTATCACCCTGTTTATCTAGCCGTTCGGGCTATAAGGATATGTATTAAATACGCTAATATGTTAGGGATGAAGAAGGTTGACTTTTTAGAAAGTGTACCTACCTTTGCGTGGAGATAAAGAGAGAGAGAGAGAGAGAGAGTGAGTGAGTGAGTGAGTGAAAAACCATTTAGGAAAAACACTTAGTATAACTGATCTGGGTTCGAACCATTATCTCCCCATTATCTGCAGTATAGTATAATGTGGGAGTGACTGACGCCTTAGCCATTTTGACCATAGAGGTGGGTGCATGTTGTATTAAGCTAGTAATAATACAAAATAAAACCCCTCTATCACGATAGTACAAGTTTTAAAAATTGAACATGACATGTGTCTTGTTTGTTATTCTGACCACAATTTATGATGTCGTTCAATAATAATTTAATATTTAAACCCTATTAAATTATCAAGTTCAAATAAGCGTTATTAACAGCCTAACCTGAGAGGTAGGGATGAGGAATGTTATTTTTGTGAATAATATTAGTTGATATTGGAGAGAGGGAATGAGACCTCTAGCAAGGGAAGAAGATGAAGTTTCAGGATCTAAAAAAGTAAGATGCTAATAGGGCATGGCGGAGGATTCAAATTGGACAAATCAACGGAGCTGTAGGGAGGCAAAATACAAAATAGTAATAGTCAGCATATTTAAGGCCTCCCCTAGATTTACAAGAAGACCTCTTCCGCTCAGACATGGGGACTAGTCCAGAAGAACAAATAAGTTAATACGGAGCCAATCAACGTGTTTTGATGATGATGATGATGATGATGATGAAACGTGATGACAAATCTCGTGCTTGTTTCCAAAGGCAACGACATTAGTAAACAGTTTACTCCAAGTTAGTTCCTCTCACGTGTACAATTAAGAATATTCCCAGGTGTCTTAATATAGTGCTCAAGTAATTGCTTAATCACTCTGCGAAACAAAACAAACAGCTCTATGTGGCAACAATGTTTGTATATTTTAATTTGTACTTTTATACCCGTGGTTTTCATGATTGTAGTAATCAGGCAAGGATCGGGTCCCAAGATCAACTTGACAAAGCACTGAGACAATAAGTGCCTCCAAGATAACAAGGGAAAGTGCACTAACAACCTAATGCAGTCACATGGAGTCGAGGTCTGTCACAAGGGAACTATTAAGCTTTTATTCTTGTCTTTGGAATTCAGGGGTTGCCAAACCTTTGATCGCGAGCCACTGGTGGCTCGTGGTGGCATTTTCGATAGCTCGCACGGGAATTCAACATCGAAGGTGGTGAAAAATAAATACAGAAGCAGCAACACAGATGAACATCTCGACATTCTGTTGGGGGCAACAAGTTACTCCACAAACGTTAAGGACATTGGACAAGGACTGTGACGTTACGGCAGGTCAAGAAATGAATTACCATGTCAATGAATTTACGTTTCATTCAGCGAATTTTAAAGATAAAACGTTGAAACAAAAACCATTAATATTTAGATAATTCTAAAAATAGTCCTACATAATCACTAAATTATTATTTTAACTTTAAGTAGTTTTTTGTAATCTTTTTTTTAATAAATCATCGACAACTCCGGCTATTAGGCCTGGTCAAGAAAATGTCCTGTAAAAGTCTTCCTGCCAAGATGTAGAAAAAAGTACTCGGTAGCATATATCTATCTAAAATAGGAAACAAGAAAATGGTAGTTTTAAATAGCAAGTCAATGTTTTCAAGGCGCAAATCGTATAGTAACTGAAAACTCATCATAGTAAGGGAGGAAGTGATATCAGTAAATTAAAAAAAAGTCATCGCATAGTGATTTGGTCATTTTCTACCCTCTCTTTCTATTTCGTACATTGGTGTCTAAGTGTGTTAGCGCTTAGAGTGCTTAGGTGAAACTTGCTTCGCAAAATTTCTCCAAAATCTCCAAGTAGGCAACGTCATTAAACAAACTGTGGGCAGAAGGGAGTGCCATTATTCTTAATGAGTCATACACCAAATTATTGTTGAAAGTACGTTTTAGCACAAAAAATGTGTTTACTTTCTTACATTCCTTACTTATTTACATACTTAATCTATGGCAGTATGAACTCGAAAGTTCATTCCCATACTCACAAAAATACGTCTCATATCACTATCTTGAGCTAGTTCTATCCAGTCCACCTCATCACACCCTATCTAATCTAGGTCCATTCTGCGTCTAAGTCTTCCCACTTGTTTCCTCTCATTAGGTTTTGCAGTCAATATCTTGAACATATAAGAATATATACATATGTTAACTATCTGGTACTAGACCAAATAGAAATGTTGTAAAAGTAGTCAGAAACTATACTTTACATGGTGATGATTCCATAAAATATCACTACTTCGCTTTACCCATTGGGGCTGTACGTATGTATATTAAATATTAGGTTATCTTGGTAGGAATGAGGACATTATAATTTTCATGGAGGAAGGGTGGTAAGTAAGCCATTCAGGAAAAACACTCGCAGTACACCTAATTGGGATTCGAAACCCTATCTCTCACCACTGGCAATCCATTATAATCTGAGAGTAGCACGTTAAGCCATGTGATGTGATGTGGTCAACTCCATATTCATTTATGAAATGTATAATTTTTAAATCTCAGGTAGTGACTCTGGAAGTATAATGTATAAAGTAAATTTGGAGGCGTCATGTCTAATTAAAAGTATAGACTACGCGCAGGGTTTAATTTAACAGAAAAAAAAGTTGAAGTTGATATGTTTTTGGAATCAACTGTTGTTTGATAACAAAAGTTCACACCAAGTGTGAAACTTGCCTACTCATCTAAGCACATCACCTCCAACAGAAGACTTCCTGTCCAACGAAAGACGGATGATGATAACATAAGATGACGACCTAAATTGAGGTTATGTTTGCTCGGGACCACTACTTTTAACATGACTTGGGATAATTCTTTCTACCTTCGTAACTTTCTTTGTGTATTTTTGTTATGTTGGTAACACCACTTCTTGACGTTATGTCATGGAACATACGTGTCTTGAATACGAATAAAGTTGAAACTCTAGCCTTAATAGACAGTTCCACTCTTTTCATGCGCGGAGTTGTTTTGATTGAATTAGCCTAAGTCAAAGGAATTATGATGATTTAAATTGGGATTTCACAGTTAATGTTGTTGAATACTGACACTTTGATCATTTAACATTTGGAAATAAGTTTGTTTGAAAGAAGATTATACATCACTAAGACAAGTTGAGTGATCAAAGAGATCATATCTAGAGAATATGTACGCGCTATCAATTAACAATTTCTAACAATAATAATAGTACTAAAGAATATTTTAAAATATATAAAACATAATTATTGTAGAGTATCCAACATTGAAATGATTATTATATATATAATAACTATTGGCACCACCTATCAAAAGAAAAATAGATATGGCTTGGTGTATGAATACATAAAATCAAATTTTAAAATGCTTTGAACGTTTGAACTTTTTTATTTCTATAGTAAGCCGACTATAATCCTCCAAAGTCACTGCAATTATTATTAGTATTATTTTAGATATTACTGAAACCAGGAGGATTTTAAACAATAGTCAACAAGAGTTTAAATAAATTACAACTACGTTCTTAATATTAGTGTTTGGTCATTTCTCTTTGAATATTACTTATGATCATTGATGTGTTATCTAAAGTTAAACCTTTTTGTGCTAGAAAATCACTGAAGAAATTTGTGCAAACCGTTTGTATTTTAATGGGACACTAAATGTATTACACAAAATAGTACCATAGAAGGCTCACATGTACTTTGGCTCAATAACACAGGGATTTTAATAATAATTCTAAATTATTAATCTACCTCTCCCTATCTTGGAAGTTTGTTTTGTAGTGCACCTTAACAAACTTAATATCAGCTTAATTTAAGATCCCATCTCACCGACAATTAGCCGGGAAATTATATAAAAGATTACGCTTGAAACGGAAACCTTATTGAAGTGTGATTTTATGCTTTTTTTGTTGTTGACATTAGCAAAGTTTGGATCAGCTTAGTAGGTATTTTTCATTTTAAGATAACTATTTTTCCACTTATTGGTATTTAAAATTATGGTAAAACTGATTCACTGAGCATTTTTTTAAGTAGAATACATAAAACCACACCAAGATAAAACGTCTGGTTTGATCTGTATTACCTACCTACGTTAGGTTTTATCCATGGGATCCACGGGCTCATAGATATATATACAATAAATTGGGGTCAATAAAGGGATCATACTGGCATCGTTTTATAGAAAGTTGATATATTAATTGAATGGAAAATGCCAGTATATTTTTGCATTCAACTAAATGGTTTTAATTTTTAAATACACACAATCTTGTAGAATATTCCATGTTAAGTTTAAATTTTATTTTCAAATAATTAAAGAGCATATCTGAAATATACATATATATGCTTTTGGAGAGTAAAATTAATTTTAAAGTTGTTAACTGTAATTTCAGGTATAATCATGGTAAATAACATATTTGAAATATTGATATTTGAAACGTTATTAAACATAAGCCTCTCTTTTACACACAACTTTGACCATGGTGTTGATAAGATTACGCTATTTATTTGTAATACGGTAGCTCAATTTTACGATCCCAAATATTGCGCGAATTTTTAAAATAACCCAGATGGATGCCTCATTAAAGCCACGGCAGACAGAGCCTATCGCAAAGCTACCCAGCCTGTCGGCTACTTTCCCACGGTATTTATATCGCATTATATTAAACAAGGACGAATGATGATGCAAGATGAATCTCCAATAAAAAGTACGTTAACTCCATATTTAATCAAATGGGTTTAATAATCCATGGCATCAGCCCATATTCTAGCTATACCGACCGGGTGATTTTGATTATTACAGCAATTAATAAGTAAGGAAAATAAAAGTATTTCAGCTATTAGTATAGTAGTATTTATATCACGATTTGACTATTGCTGATTTATGGAAATATTTTTTTTATTCTTAGTGTGATTTGAAGAATTTATGTTCTGATTGTGTCATAAGGAGTTTCTTTTTACTTTAATTCAAATGTCTTGAATCCAAATATTAAATTTTCTTTCAAATCTCGAATCCAAATTAAAATCCTTGTATTCACAAATGTACAATTTAAGTTAAACTGAAAATATTTAAAATTTAATTTTAAAATGTTTATCTAAGTAAGATATGGTGCCACAGACAAGTTTTTTTGGCTTGTTATTTCTATTACGTCATAAAAAAAAGGAAAACACTTTTTTTTGTAAAGTAATTATATTAATACAATTTTGTCCTTTTGTGTGTGTGTGATTTTGCTACCCTCCCAACTACACAAGTCTATATAACTACTTTTAACAAATTGCTTAAAATTGTTATTTGAAGTCAAAGTCTTTATAATTGTTTTCGAGATAGGCCCTACTCTTTTGAGGTCGAATCTCGAATCTCTCGAATGCCATAGGATTGAGGGACTCGAGGATTCGAGCACTTCATCTCTGGTTTTAACAAAATATTCCTTTGAAACCATTTATTAATATTTTTTTTCACTAGTAGGAATCTGAGAACCAAAAGGATCTCTACTATTTTCTTTAATAATCATATGTCAATAGTCCCACAATTTATAGAGATGTAGAATGGTTTCCAAATACATACAAAGCTCACAAAAATAACCACCACTTGATTGTTTTAATGCCATACACGTCCACATCCTTTTAGGATTGAAATCATTGCTATATAAAAGCTGAAGTATTAAGGATCCCCCTATACCTGATGTTAGGAATCATACTTTTAAGACAACCATTGCGATTACAAGATAGCCCACATGGTTACCCAATCCCCCTCCATGCAAAATCTGGTGCACTTAGTGTAAATTATTCTTTACTCATCCCTACCTCATCAGCGTAATTATAATTCTATAAATAAACAAACTTTAGCTCAGGATGTAAAATTAAAACCAATATTTAGTGGTAGTTTGGTAATATTAAAAGAGGTCGTTATAAAATGCATATTGTATTCTGACCTCGTATTTAATGTAACTTGACCTTAAAAAATGGACACTTGGAGCACATTTTAGAAAATACAATCTTATTGTGTGCTGTCAGCAATAATAACATTTTGCTATGTTATTAATATTATCTTAAAGTTTTTGATAATATCTATCAAAAGTGAACACTGCAGCTCACATGACTTGACGTATGAATACGGGAAAGTAGATCTATTAACTTTTCTAGCTGTCAGATGTGTCAGCTCGTAAGAGAATTGGGGTATATTTTCTACCGAAATAACATTTCACTAAGACGCACGTAGACAAAAGGCTTTAGCTTTTGTCATGTCTGGTTTACCAGTGATGTTAAGGTTCAATTATATATATATAAAGCCCGTCTTTAAAAGACCAGTTTACCACTTCCCTCTGGCCTTAATGCCCATAAATTTCCCAAATGTAAGTCCCTACGTACTCAGCCAAATATTCCTTGAGCTCTCGTTTGAAGGAGTTGGTTGAACCCGGTACCTTGTGGATGTAACCTGTATAAGAATGACGCGTATTAGACCTACCTTGGTTTAAGAACAAAAGGCTGGTGATAGGGGGACGGGGGACCGGGGGGGGGGGG
>CABFWB010002974.1:23621-63525 GCA_902151455.1 Timema bartmani | reverse complement strand
GACCGGGGGGGGGGGGTTGACACAAACTTATAATTAGGCCCCATAAGACCTTAGCCTACACACGTGAAGTCTAGAAAGTGTCGAGAAAATAACTAACATTGTCGCCTGATCGTGGCAAGATTGAACAAAAGGACGGAGACTTGAACGCACGGGTAGACACCTAAAAGCCTCAGAGGCACAAGGGGTAAAGTCACAAGTCGCTTAATACGAGGTGATATTAATTGATGACAGGTTTATAATGCGACTAAGCGATTAGGAAGACTGTCTTCAATCCCTGTTTTTTTTACTCTAGCCCAGAAAGACCCTATTTTTCCACTAATTTACTAAAACATATTTGTCAGGAGTCACTTAAACCACTCTTTCAGAAATAGTAAAAAATAAAAATCATTGTAAGGAACCAAGTAGTTATCTGATATAGTATCTGTGTCCTTCCCATTCATTATAGCTCACACCTTTATCCTACACATCAGTGACGTATGTATACCATTGTTTAACTTGGAAGGTGAGGCGAGTGGTATAAACTGCTAGACACCAAGCTGATATCTGACACACTTCAATAAAGAGAGGAGATTATTTATTAACATTTTAGTACAACTTATAGATGTTATTTTTTCGATTTCTCTTCTATATGTTGTTTTGGGATCAAAAAATATGACTGTCGTTTATAATAAGTTAAACACAAGCTAAGGATTGTCAGTCCAAAGGTAGTTTATAGGAAGTTAAAACCACAGTGATAAATTACAAATAGAGAAATACCTTCAGTGCACCCACCCAAGAATCGAACCTCAACTTCATCGCCCCAGGCAATCGGGAACCTTAGGCGAGATGATTACCTGTGCGGATTTCAATAGGAAAAACGCATAAAGTCAATAAAATGCATAATAAATGCACAGATATCTTAAACATTAAAACAGGAACAAACCAAATATGTTCAATATGTGATCACAAACCTTAGTAATAATAATGATAGTAAAGGAGTGTCAGGGTTACATCAATCTGTAGCTCATTTTGTGGAAAGATTAGCCAGTACTATTGTTCCGTTGCCCAGGGGACGGCCAAATGTACTAATCATACTTCCTTTCTGTGGAGGCTCTTTACATGTCCCGATGTGGCGAGAGGATGATGCCAGAGAATATTATGGAGTGGAGCCAACGAAGATTTTAACTTAAGCCTAATCAACAGAAACATGGTGACCATGTGAATGATTCCTTCTACGATAAAGGCTGAATTCTCACCTATGTGGCTATGAGTGTATCTGCGGGTCAGATCAAACAAGCTATTTTAAACGCTACCTTAGATGCCTTTAGCTTCAAGAATAAGGCAATATGAGTACACATATCTCAGATACCCATTCCATAGTGTGATGTCAACTTCGAGTACTTTACCGAAAACAATGAGTACTTTGCTGTTGATTGTTGAGACATGAGTAGACCTACCCTTCTTGGTGGTTTAAGGCTTCACTTTCATAACAGATTCGACTGCTTATGCCGTATTGAGGGTATTTTAAATTTTTATTGTATGTTTCATTTCTTCCTCCACGCCAATTTTGGTACATTTATACCTTAATAATCTTCTACCCCATTAGTGTAAATAAGCAAATAGACCGGACTGGTAGTGAGACTCGAAGAAAAAAAAATTTCACTCGTTAAATGAGCTGATGATCGTTGATAAAATGTGTTTCATCCGATCTTTGAGTCTTCTATACTCGCAAATATATCAAGCACCTACTAATACAATTTTTGTTTTTCAAAGATTACCTTGATTGATCATATCAGGTAATGTTATAAAATAATTAAATAATTCCATTTGAAAATATACAGTTTATTTATTCTATATCTTTTTTCCAGAAAGGCCGGGACAATATAATTTGAGAAAATATTTAATTTAAGGAATAAATATAAGATGTACAAGCCAAACAAATTAAAATAAAGTGAACAAACTATGGGAGATCGTCGGACCCAAAAAAGGTTTCTCACAACTGGGTTTTAGTATAGTCTTTCATTATGTTCAAACAACTGAAGAACGTTTCAATTTTTACCACGAGAAATTTCTCAACACCCAAAAAATTATTTTACTCTTTTATTTCAACAAATATTTGTACTATTTCAAAAAGAGAAATGAGACTTTTCGATTAAAGAAATACGCTGTTTAGAGAGGATGTCGTCAGAACATTTTGATATTAACATTTCTTCTCGTCTTTGAGCCATGTAAACCATGTAACACAAACCACACGTTACTCACTTGTTCGGCCAGTTGTGACCGTTCTCCATCTCATTGTAATGACCTCATCAATTAGGTCATGGCAATAATGAACTCGCGATATTGATCATGTCAGATTATTCCCCCCTCTCAATTTATTCCCGAATAGGTCCGTGATTAAAGTCCGTATTGGAGAAAGAGCGTATACCACATGACGGATTATTTTAGTTCCATTCTTGTACGTTACGTGTCAACAGTACCGCGATGTGGCCCCATGCCCCTTGACCGCAACCTCTGAGCACACTCTCACGCATGCGCGCATATGGGTCACGTGGTACCTCCTTTGCCTCGTATCATACAGTGTTACTACTACTTGTGGACACATCCCTGCAACAAGGAGACATGGAACAAATTTAGATTATACGTGATGTAAAACTTTAAGGGCCGTATTACCTTACAGATAACACCTAACTTAGTTATTATATGGATAACCCCATGGCATAGTCGTTTGTTTTTATCACCGTGTCTTACTACCTGTTCAGGTTATACGTATATATGATAATTACTATAATCGGGTAGGGATGAGGAAGGAAGGATTTTAGAGGTAATCTACTCTAATTTGCGAAGAAGGAGCGTGGGGAACCATTTAGGAAAATAAAACCTCAGTAGATCCGACCGGGATTTGAACCCGTCTTCAGCAGGCCAGTCTAACACGAGAGTGAAAGGTAATAATTTTATAGCGTAAAACTACTAAGCTAGTCCAGATGTTGCTGTTGTTAATTAAAGAAAGCTGAAAACCTAACTCTGATAAGTTGTTTTTGGTTCTGACGTAATCTTGTGTTTAGTAAGTATCCCTGTTAGTCGGCCGTGAAAGGGGCTCGGATGAAATAGATTTCTTCCCTCTTAGTTCACCGCATTTTATTGCTTGACTGGACTGTTCATATATTCACACTAATGGGGCAGGGATAAGGAAGGTATACTTTAAAGAAAATGTATCTTCATTTGTGTGGAGGGAGAAATTGGTGAAGCTATTTAGGTAAAACGACGCTCAGTTCATACCTCCAGGATGTAAGCTCTGACCTTCCTATTAGCGGAAAGCCAGAAAAGAAGAATTTTACGTTTAGTTCAATCGTCCACTTTTGTAGCTAGTTAATGTTTAAGCTAATAAAAGTATTTATATGTTAAGAAGTGCTTGAATTTTCTATTATTAATTTCAAAGTTTAGTATGAATAAATTATTAATCACTATAACAATATCAGATTACTGACAACAGAAAAATGAGATCAACTACGATTTATTTCGCAAGTCAGAGAACAAATGTGTCTTAGGCTCTTCTTTCGCGCAGTTCATAAGTAACTACGTTAGGATGAGCAGTTTTTTGTACAAACACAGCGAGCAATTTCCTTTCTTGGTAGTGGCATTATTGTTTGGGTCATCCTATTAGCTATCGTATTGTCTCGTGTACCTTAGCCAATCAAAATGCCCATCTTCATATTGCACAATTTTGAAGAAAAAAAAAAGCACGCATCTGAGATTTTGTTTACGTGTTGATTCGGTCGCACTTAAGGTGGGATGCGAGGAAAGGTAAGTGTTTTTGCAGTTTTTATGTCAAAACATTTTTTTTGCCAAAATAAATAAAATGTCTCCCAGTACAAGCATAGAGTTTAATTTTCTTCACGAGATGACCTCAAAATTTCTTGAATATGTGTCAAGTGTGTCGTGGAATTTAATGACAACTTTTTCTCTTCATTTAAAAAAAGTTTCTCATCTAATGCCGCTATGCTCATTACAGATATTCAGGAACTGTTGATTTCAACACGGGAAGGAAACTGAACTCCATGTTTGTACTGGAGCAATATTATATTTATTTTAATCAACAAATGTTTTACCATAAAAACTGCAGAAACACTGGCCTTTTCTCGTGTCCCCTTACGTTCCACTTTAAACCTTTTACAACAAATTTTATGATGGTATATGAGACTGGGACACAGACAAGGTATATAATACACCAGAGTCTCAACCTTACGGAAGTTTCGCTGCGCTCCTTGAGCCAGGTTGAATCCATCAACACTGAGGTTCACTAGTGTCAATGCTTAGTGAAAAAATCACTTCCACTTATGTAGTTGTAAAACGACTCCCTTTTAACACGTTCGTCATAAAGGGACCAATGTAATTGTAACTGACAGCCTGCGTAAGCAAAGCCATAGCGGAAATGAACAGGCTCAGCTTACAGCCTTGTGGGGTAAACGGAATGCCACCTAATTATTGATATGAAAACGGAAGAGATAAAACGCCTACAAGAATCTTACCATACAAATAAAGACATGGCTGGCTCTTGATTCAATATTCCGGCCTAGGAACTTCGTAACCGACAAAAGCCGATGTGGCTTCTCATGGCTTTGCGTTGATTCTTGCGCCTCCCCTGTCCAATCATGAATTAACCTCATCTTACAAGATGCTCCCAGATACCAACGGAGTAATTACACGTTTAAGAACAAGAACCTTGTTATTAACAACTACTGTGACGCCGATAATTTGCGATTTCACGCGCCTGAAGCACTTTTGCTCGCCTACTGGCGAGTATTTTCTAGGTGTGTGGCGATTCCTTCCATTTAACACTGGTAGCCAGACCTGGGAACAGAGAGTAGTCACAGCTGCGGGCCTTGCGTCACCAACCACGATAATATTCACTTTATGTAACATAAGTTAAGAGGTTTTTCTGTGCTAGATCCTTTTGGGCTATATGAAACTTCACCCACTATTTTACCAGGTTCAGTGGTCGAATGGTCTAAGGCAGGGGTCTTCACCCGTGGCCGGCGGGCCACTTGCGGCCCACCAGCTCATGAAAAAGATTAAATTATTTCAACAGAAGAAATTGCAAATACATATTTATATTTTATGTAATTGAATAATAAAATAAATACGTATCTTAAGTTATTTTATAAGCTATTTTTGCTTTACTCGTGTAGAAAAATTTTACATTTTTGTACAAACGTACCTTGAGCCGGTAAATGACTGCTCTAATAGACTACCATTCTGGGTGCGTTCGAACATAGTCCGGAGTGTTCTTACATAATTGGGAGTATTCATACATAGTCGGGAGTGTTCGTACATAGTCGGGAGTATTCGTACATAGTCGGGAGTGTTCGTACATAGTTGGGAGTTTTCGAGCATAGTTGGGAGTATTCGTACATAGTCGGGAGTTTCGTACATAGTCGGGAGTGTTCGTACATAGTCGGGAGTGTTCGTACATAGTCGGGAGTGTTCGTACATAGTCGGGAGTGTTCGTACATAGTCGGGAGTGTTCGTACATAGTCGGGAGTGTTCGTACATAGTCGGGAGTGTTCGTACATAGTCGGGAGTGTTCGTACATAGTCGGGAGTGTTCGTACATAGTCGGGAGTGTTCGTACATAGTCGGGAGTGTTCGTACATAGTCGGGAGTGTTCGTACATAGTCGGGAGTGTTCGTACATAGTCGGGAGTGTTCGTACATAGTCGGGAGTGTTCGTACATAGTCGGGAGTGTTCGTACATAGTCGGGAGTGTTCGTACATAGTCGGGAGTGTTCGTACATAGTCGGGAGTGTTCGTACATAGTCGGGAGTGTTCGTACATAGTCGGGAGTGTTCGTACATAGTCGGGAGTGTTCGTACATAGTCGGGAGTGTTCGTACATAGTCGGGAGTGTTCGTACATAGTCGGGAGTGTTCGTACATAGTCGGGAGTGTTCGTACATAGTCGGGAGTGTTCGTACATAGTCGGGAGTGTTCGTACATAGTCGGGAGTGTTCGTACATAGTCGGGAGTGTTCGTACATAGTCGGGAGTGTTCGTACATAGTCGGGAGTGTTCGTACATAGTCGGGAGTGTTCGTACATAGTCGGGAGTGTTCGTACATAGTCGGGAGTGTTCGTACATAGTCGGGAGTGTTCGTACATAGTCGGGAGTGTTTGTACATAGTCGAGAGTATTTTTACATAGTCGGGAGTGTTCGTACATAGTCGGGAGTGTTCGTACATAGTCGGGAGTGTTCGTACATAGTCGAGAGTATTTTTACATAGTCGGGAGTGTTCGTACATAGTCGGGAGTGTTCGTACATAGTCGGGAGTGTTCGTACATAGTCGGGAGTGTTCGTACATAGTCGAGAGTATTTTTACATAGTCGGGAGTGTTCGTACATAGTCGGGAGTGTTTGCGCTCGCTCACCACCACTGAGAAACTTGGGATGCCAAAATAAAAATAATATATTAAGTGTTCAATACTAATATTGTCGGTATAGTATTGCAGACCATGAGCCAAAAAGAGACAGAAACTTTGGCCCATGGACATAAAAAGGTTGAAGACCTCTGGTCTAAGGTGTCACACTCGCAATAGACTGGATTGCCAAAGACGGGGAGATCAGGGTACGATTTATAGTCGGGTATGCTGAGAATTTTATTTTCCTAAATTTTCCCCCACTCTACGTTCACACAAATGGGGGTAGATTCCCAATAAATTATACCCTTCTCATCCATAGCTCATTATTGTAAAGATATTGATAGCTTGAACGGGTAGTATGACATGGTGCACATAAATAACTAACCATTCTAATCTGATACATTAGCCCAGCCGGTAGCGCTCCCTAGTGAATTCAGAGTTCGATTCCCAACACGTATGAAAAATATATGTTTGCTGAAATAGATTTTGGTTTCTCTTTTCACAATGATGAGTTAATTAACAGGAGACTGGACGATGTGTTTGTTTTAGAGTCAGTTGATTTGTAAGCTGCATGCTGATGTAATCAGTTGGTTCAGAAAGTGTTCGTTAAATATATCTGGTAAAAACGAACTAACTTATTCTAAGGACAAAGGATGAATAAAATGATAATTAAAGACGAGTAGTTGAATTCCCCTGAATATCTGATTAAAACAATATTTTAATGAATAGTTACAGTATTTGCTTGGAGGGGAGATGTGTAAACCAAATTTGGAAAAATACTTGTCTTAGTCGAAATAAAAAAAAAATTTAACTGGAACTGGAATAGATTGTACTCAGATTTAGTGACAAAAGAGTTATTATTAAAATTACTAGATCTATATAAATTTACTCATACGTCAAGAGATTAGCTCAAAAAATATTTTTTTAACAGTTGGTGTATATAAGAGGATTGTTAATATGTGGATGAACATAAAATCAGATTTTTTTTTATGCAATTGGGCGTAAGCAATGGGTGCTCGTAAAAGAGGGAGGCGATTATCTACTTTCTTTTACTCTTTTCCTTCCCAGTAGAAAAATAACAGCACTGATAGCGTACCCAACATAAAAATCCCAAATTATCTTAAAATTTTCTGCTGTGAAACTATCAAAGCATGACTTTGTTTTATAGTGGAACGCTAGATCCAGGTTTATAACGTTTCATTTTATGCTTAAAGTGTCGTTAAATATTAATTTAAACTTAAAATTTAAGTTTTTTAATTGGCCAGAAACTTGTTGACAAATTTTTTCTACATTTTGGTAGGAACCAGATTAAAAAATATCAAACTTCTTAAATAATTAGGTATTTACTATAAACGTCTGAAACACATCTTTGTGCTCTACTATACAGTCCCATTAATTGGATAACTGTAAGCTTTTGAATATATGAACAGTCCAGTCAAGCAATAAAATGCGGTGAACTAAGAGGGAAGAAATCTGTTTCATCCGAGCCATCACAATAAAATTGACAAGTAGGGGAAAAATATACCTGGACATAAGAATTGAACCCATGGCCCTTGACTTTGCATGTCAATGTTCTAGCACTGAACAATTGACGTAATCAGGGTTATTCATCACTCATAGATTAAGACAGAGTCTGTGATGGACGTGTGATATCGTCTGTTAAAAGTATACGTTAGAAACACAGCCACCGATGACTCAAGGTCTGTATTTATGTTACCACTTGTTCAAGTTACAAACTTTAGGCCCTACATGGTGCATTAATGCGCTAAAACAGAGGTTTTGAGTTGGATTCCCATGGCTAGATATATTTAAATTAATACAAAGTGAGTGGCCATAATCTTCAATAGTGATTATTTTGACGGATTACTAATGACAGGAAGATTGGGGTTCGAGTACCTGTCGGATATATTGAGGGTTGAGTTTCCTAAATGGTTCTACCTTATCTCTTAGCGCAAATTTGGGTACACTTCCTCTAAATTCAACCTTGTTCATCTTTAAAACATTAGAAGTATTAGTATATAATGTGTATGGCACGAAGGCGTAGTAATACGTGGTGTGAAAACATAATAGTATTTCTAAACTAGCTGCCTAGTAGGAGGATGCCAAGTCATCATAAGGGCGCTCAGGAGCAAAAAGTTGGCAGAAGGTGATTATAAATCTATATGACTTGATATTCAGTCCTCATATCTCGTCCAATTTAAACTATACAAACTAGTCAATAACTGACATCCGATCACAACAAGGTTAATAATTTCATAATTAAATAACAAACTCATAAAAATTGTGTAAATCATTCTGTATGGAGCAGAAATTTGGACTCTTAGCAAGATGGAAAAGAAATACTTGGAGAGATTTGAAATGTGGTTCTGGAGAAGAGTTGATAAGATCTGGTGGACAGACAGGGTGACAAATGAAAAAGAAAGCCTAAGAAGTGTGGGTGAGAAGAGAACCATTTGGATGTGATTCTTTGGAACAAGGAATGGAACTTTCATAATAAATATCATAAGTATATAATGTTATATTTAATTGGTATTTAAATTTTACCATAGAAAATTATCAACTTTTACATTTTCTCTTCCATGTGAGCGATTTATTGGAACTTAAGAGTCCTTTTTCATTTCCTGCTGTAGAATCTTTATGAGTCTGACACCTCAGGTCAGTCTGTAGGGGTATTGTCTTACCAAGCTAAGGTCCCAAGATCGATTCCGGGAATGATTGGAAAATTTACCATCGGTGAAATCAGGAATTTCACTCTTGCAGCGGTAAATAAATGGCTGGAGTATTGAGTAATTGGTGTTGTGTCTAATCTAGAATTAAATTAGTTTCTAAATACTGTACTGATATAATCATTCTCATCAGAAACTACACGTTAACCACTCCACCCGTTCTCCCCACACATCTTTTTGTTGAAAAAAAAAGTTACCTAAAATAATTCGTGCGTTTGGCTGTCCTCGTAACCAAATGGTACCTTTTCCAGTGGCAAGGCTGTGTGTGTATTATTAGTTGCGACGCCCTAGGTTAAGTATCGTACTGATAGTGTGATGTGTTTAGAAAGTAAACGTTAAATCACTTAGCCTCATTAATAAACACTTTCTCCTCCTACTGTTAACCCACGATACTGGAAGTAGGAGACAATGGGAGCAGAAGCTCAGCCAATGAGATGGTTGTTTCATCTCCCTCTCAGCTTACGTCTCACGCATTTAGTGCGTGTGTTACGTCAGAGACCTCCAGCAGACAAGGCAGGAAGATGATGCGCGACTCATAAGTTACCAGGCCGTGCGCTGGGGTCACTTTCTCTTCCATTGATCACCAACCAAGAGGTTTGTTAGAAGCTACCTAGGGAAGAACAACAGTTTTGAATACTTTGATTTAATAAAACGGTGGACACAAGGGTTGAGACGTCATATCTACCTAATCTGACTTTCTGGTGACCAAAAGGTCTGGGGGTTCTAATTCCAGCCTTATTTACTGGTATCATTTTGTCTTAAATGGCTTTCCAATCTCCCTCCACGTAAAGACGGGTACTTTTACTATAAACTCAACCTTCCTCATAACTAACACAATAGAGTAATTAGTTCGTATGCGTATAGCCCGAACGGGTAGTGAAATACGGTGACAATAGTAAAAATTTAAAAGTTTGTGGAGGCCAATAAATAGTTAGTAAGTAAGATTGAATAAGATCGATATGTCCTAGACAAAATAAAATAATAAAACAGGATTTGCACCACGTATAGGCTATGTGCGCCAGTACTGGTGGCGCGACTCATGATTACTTCGTAAGTTCTTGCAGAGAAAATCGAGCGTCATCATGTTTACCGCGATCAAATACTCGAAAATCCTAAAACATAACTCACCGTTTCTCGTAAACTACTAGGACAATCACAGTAGTTTTTTCAGAATATGTTATAAACAAAGACATGAGGATATTATTAAAACTCCCATATTCCAATTGGTTTACTTTGAAAAAATTGTTTGCTAATGAAAGAACTATAATTAGTTTTTTACTCCAGACATATTTTCACTCTGTATAAAAGTTTGTTCCTAATTGAGATAGATAGATAGATAGTATAAGTGCACGAAATGATCATCATGAACTAAATTTTATTTTTATATAAGACTCATTCCTCTAACACCAATAATTTTCACAGTTTGATGTGTTTAGTTACGAGCGCTTCACGCGCTCCAGGTTTTCGATTAACTGAAGATGTTAGATAGACCGATCCATTATGCCGTTCGGTCATTGATTGACGATTGTGCTTTAAAGGAATAATAATTATTTAATTATGGAATTAATAATAATAGTTGGTTTGTCTTAGTATAACGCACTACATCCCTTTCAAGAACGGCCCATCGGCAAAGGTGAAAGCATTAGTAGCGATTAATCATGTAACAAGTGTAAAGGAAATAACACGAGATTCGGAAAATAATACAAAAGGTTTCATCATAAGGCAGACATCAGTAAGTCTACAACCATATGAAGGAGTATTACATGTAAATAATAAACATATAAAATACCATCGTAATTTTTGAAAACGAAAATTGTAAGTGGTTTTATAAAGCCAATAGCTTATATTGGGTCAAAATTAGGTATAAATAGTTTTTCAATATTATTATAGAAGTATTAGGTTACTAAATTACTTTTCAGAAGTTCTAATGTTAACTTAATATCATTCATTTAGTAATTTATTCATAATACACTAACGATATAATATATTTTCACTGATAAATGCGGGTGTTCTACCCTAATTTAACGTGGACTTCTATGACTAAACTCATTTCGTTTGCAAAGAATTTCTCAACATCCAGTTCCTAGGCTGATAATTCACCAAAGATTAATATATAGCATGTTGGGAATCGAACCTGAGACTATTAACACACAAGGTAGACTTATTAATGACCGAGCTGAATAATTATTGTCGGACAAAGTGGACAACAATCATAAATTTAAGATGTATCTATTCACTAATTTACAATAAAGGTAGAATATACTACAAATAGAGTGCTCAACCAAAAGTGATAACATAATAATAATGATTATTGTAAAGCTAGTAATAGTAGATCAGGAAAAATATATGTAGGAAAGGAATGATGGACTAGTCTTTCTGACAATCTTCAGTTAATCTAAAACCTGGCGTGTGTGAAGAGCTCGTAACTAAGCACATCAAACTATGAAAAGTATTGCTGTTAGAGGAATGAGTCTTATAGCAAAATAAAATTCAGTTCATGATAATCATTTAGTACACTTATACCACCCATCAATCTCAATTAGGAAAAAACTTTTACACAGAGTAAAAATATGTCTGCACTAAAAACCTCATTATAGTTCTTTCATTAGAAAACAATTTTTTCAAAGCAAACCAATTGGAATATGAGAATTTTAATAATATCTTCATGTCTTTTAAGGGTTTTATAACAAATTCTGAAAAAAACTACTGTGATGGTCCTAGTAGTTTACGAGAAACGGTGAGTTAAGTTTCAGTATTTTCAAGTATTTGATCGCGGTAAACATGATGGCGCTTGGATTTAACCTGCAAAAACTTAAAAATGTGGCCTTCTTGCGCGCTCGCGTCGTGAATTTTCAAATATCGTGTGCACCTTGCACGGACCTTATAGACTTCAATCCCACTGGGGTTTGAACCAAAACTTCACAGTTGATATTAGTATCGATTGCGATATAACCTAAAAACTTATGTCTATTGAATTTAAAAAAATTAAATTATAGACTATGAGTTAAAATACACGTTTGTTTAAGAGTATAGGGCCTATATCAAACAATATATTGAAATTAACATTGGTACAGGAGTTATGGGTATTTACAAATTGGTTTTAAATATATTATGATTAATGATATAAGGTCATGGGTATCGAATCCTTTACCACTGAGCTTTCCGGGTTCCCTGTATTAATCCTAGAATGAGTAAATATTATATTACCTATAGCTAAGAATGAAACTATATAGTGAATTGGTATATCATTAGCATACTAATCCAAAGTTTCCTATTTGATTCCTTTGTTCAGGTGTAATTTTTTTTAACATATATTTGAACAAACTATGACTAACCCCAGGTTAAATACAACAATTCCTCTAATTTACAGACGTTACTCGTATTTCGTATATATTTTATTTTGAACTTCACTACCTATTTTTATTTATATTTAGCCCCGCATCTTACTAACCATTCGGGTCATACGCCTAGGTACTAACTACTCTAATGTGCTAGGGATGAAAAAGGTTTCATTAGAAGAAATGTATCCACATTTGCGTGGAAGGAAAGTGGAAAATCATTTAGGAAAATGCATCCTCAGTAGACTTACACATGACCGGGATTCGAACATTGATCTACCCAGCATCGGCAGTCTAGTCTATATCGAGATTAGTGCCTTAGACTATGCGCCCACCGAAGCGGGTCATTATCTACTTCATATGGCTCACTACCTCTTTCACCTCTAAAATAAAATCCTTGGGCAATTATCTCACTAATGATCTCTCTCACGAATTTAAAAGTATTAAGGTTCTATATGTAATTAAACTGTCAAGAATTTAAATAGCTAATTGTAGATACCTTCGATACTTTATCAAACTCAATACTAGGTAAAATATCAACTTTTTTTAATAGGTTTTACAATTTATTAGAAAACAGTATTAGCTACCTGTTGTCTTAAATATCATCAGGTGAACTTAGTGGAACTAAATTGATATTATGATGGGTTAAATAACCATGTTATTATATTTGTTAGTTACGTTTATTGCCGGATCTAAATAACATGTTCTGCAAATATAAAAATGATACCTTGAAACGGGAATCGAGCTCAGGATTTTTTTATTTTAGTGCGCCAATGCCCTAGACACTGAGCCATCCAGAATATTTTATTTGAAAGTGGCTATAACCGTAATAAACCAATATAATAGCTTGGCTATCTAATCCATCTTGATATGCGCATTCGTACAGTTGTCATTGTATTTTGCTATTGGCAGCCCGTGATCTTAATTGATCATTCACATGTAGCTGACGATTTCCACACGTCCATCATAGACTCTGCCTTAAAATATGAATAAATAATTACCTTAATCATGGTACTACTCCTGGATAGCGTAGTGATTAGAGCTTTGGCTTATTAATCTTAAAGTTCTGTGGTCGATTCCCGTGTCCAGCTATCATTTTTCAATTTATAGAATAAACTAATATTATTTTATTTTAATTCTCACTTAGGAAACAATTAGCCCGCTATTTTGATTGAGTGGTCAGAAGTCTACACCAATATAAAATACATTAGTTTTATTCCAGTTGTATTCACATAGGTGGTCTTGCGTTAGACTGGATTGTTTCTGACGGGGAGGTCAGGATTTGAATCTTGACCGGATACCCCCGGAGTGGTTTTCCGCACGTGAATCATTAGCTATCACCGTGATTTTACCAAACTCCCTACACGCTATTTGGGTGCACTTTAATTTAACTTCATCACTCCTACCCCTTAAATAAATTCGTAAGTTAATAATCTAGGTGTTCACGGTGACAGTCAATATGCATGGTGCTCAGAAACCCATAGCCCAAACTCCACATATAGTTTCTTTGAACTAAAAATAATATAAAATCCCTGTATACTTATACTGGGAAAACTATGCTAATACCATTAAATTGTGATCAAAGTTTCGGCGTACAACGGTGGAAGAGCAAAGCTGTCAAGCATGCTTGTACAACAGGTTGCATAAGATATTGGTGCGTGTCACTACACACCTCGACATCTTGGAGCACGGCAGCAGAGCATATAACAATTAATATTAAATAACATACCAGCCCATCTAGAAATGTGAATACTTTCTGAAGGCTTACATTAACGGTCCTACATCACAGAAAGTGCTTGCCATTAATACATGTGCAGTGCCATGCACCTAGCTCCTATGCAACCTGTTGTACACGCATGTTTAAACAGCTTTGCTCTCCTGGTACTGTACGCCGAAACTTTGAACACAATTTAATGGTATTAACATAGTTTTCCGGATGTAAGTGTACAGGAATTTTGTATTACTTTTGGTTCAAATAAGCTATATGTGCAGTTTGGTCTATGGGTTTCCGAACTCCCTGTTTATTTTTTTGTACACATTTGTTCGGCTATCCAATAAGTAAATATTTAAGTGCTTAAGAGTGTTCACTTTTTGTTGTATTCTTAATACTGTTCTATGTTAAGTTAGTTTTAAAGTAATTTTCTGATTCAATCTATGTGTCTATAAAGTGTACGATAAATAAAAAAATCAAATAAAGCTCCAATTTGCATATTCTGAACATAATTTCATATCAGCACAATAAAGTTAACCTAACCTAGAACTGTACACCCACTTTTAACGACGAGAATTGTATTATATTGATACGGGGACGAATCATTGACAAACAGTACATTATTAAACGTATCCGCGCGTGCTGCCAAACCAGACTCTCCAAGGTTTTTCCTATACCATTCTAAGGACAATTTTACACTATTATGTTAATTTTATAAAATGAACATACTTCTTTGATAAAAGAAAAATATTTATTTAATAAAAATATAGGATAGAAATCTGGGGACGTGTTTGATGAGGGATGTGTCATTACATTACATTACTTTAATTTCAAAGTTTTGTTTAATATACCCAGGCAAGTATGAATTAATTACTGTCTGTTAAAATAGCTTGAAATTGAAGACGCGGAATTAAATAAAAACTAGTTACAAATGGATGAATAAACTTTTAAAAAGCTGCGCTTCAAATTGCCACCATTAATTATATAAAAAACACACATAACTTAGAAATAATATAAATTTGTATTTTGTGTCATATAAGTAAGCAACCTGTTCATACAGTACAATTAGATGTTAAACTGCATCTTATGCTTCAAGTATCACCATTTTCTTTTATAAAACCTTAGTACTGGTTGTATAGTGATTCTATTTTATAAAAGATTTATAAAACATTATTTGATCAAACATGTTGATTGAGAGTCAAAGTTCCATCATATATATTTTATCTAAGAACTTTCTAAAATAAATGTGAGCTTGTAATACCATACTAAGCACTCGGCCACAAACACGTGAAAACAATTCAAATATAAATCAAACATAGATCCTTTTTGCTCGTACATATGCACCGCGGTCGCGCATTTTACAGCTCTTCTTCCGCGAACAACAAGTGAGGAACATGGCTGGATTTAGTGTTCCATTCCCTCCCAGGTGAGGGACGACGATGTTATATTTTCTTGCGAGACTCGAGAATGTGGGCACAATGCCGATAGATGTTCCTGCTTGTTAAGGTGGAGGTCAGGCGTGCGTTCGGGTGGGTGTGACGGACAACACCAAAACACCTGAAGGTGTAAGGTGTAGTTCTTTGGATTTATGCTCCTTTATACAACGCACGATATTCGTACATCAACAACAAACACATTTATTCCATGGTCGTTCCTTTTATTTATTTGTGTGTGTTTATTTTTAAACGTATACACTAAATCACCTCGGCCGTGGGTGTGATCGTCTAGGCGTTGTGCTGCTGAAGATGTTAAGACACTTGTGGCTCTCATCAGTGGACACGCGGATTTAATGTCAGGCTCATAGTGTCTGGTCAGGGAGTTTGGGAGTAAGGATCCAAGTTGGGTGTATTAAGGGTGTTTTTAATTACTAAATGCTCGACTAATTTCCCTCCATGAAAATGAGGGCGGATGCTTAGCGGTATTTTTTAAAATTAAAATTAAATTCAGGTACACTACTTCTGAATTTTAGCTTTGGCCATCAATGTTTTATTGCACAGTTTTAACAAGTGTATAATTATTATAAGCTATAAATAGTGATTCGCCTGTTTTAGTGGCTGCATGGTATAAGGGTTCACTTTCGCAATAGACTAGACAACTGCTGACAGGAAGATTGGAGTTTGAATCTCGGTCGGGTGTATTGAGGGAGGTTTTACCTAAATGGTTTTACACTCTCCCTTCACGCAAATGCGGGTAAATTTTCTTTAAATTTAACTTACCTCATCCCTAAATTATTAACATCGTTAGTAAATGTGCGTATAACCTGAACACTGGACAGGTAGTAAGACGCAGTGCTAATTAAAAAAAATACTTGCATTTGTCTCACATATACTCATGTACTTATATTTATTTTATATTTTTTACTCACATTGGTGATCACGTGGGTAAAGACGTCAACCTCATCTGGTCTAGTTTGCCGATAACGGGGAGGCTGGGGCTCTAATTGTGACCAGAAGTACACAAAAGTTGTTAACCTAAATGATCTCCCACTCTCCCTCCATGCAATTTCGGGTATATTTCCTCTAAAATCATACCTTTATCATCCATAGTTCGGATGGGTAGTGAGACACGGTGAGCAGTAAAAAAAAAGTAAGATTGCATAATATAATTTTTCTCATTTTTTTTTTTTTCTTAGCACCCCATCTTATTACTCGTTCGAGTTGTACGCTTAGGTACAATTACGATCATGCTTTTAGGGATTAGGAAGATTGTATTTTAGAAGGAGTGTATCCGCATTTGCGTGGAGGAAGAGTGGAAAACAATTTTGGGAAACCACCCTCAGTACACCCGACTGAGATTTGATCTTCGAGCTCCCCGTCATCGGAAGTCTAGTTTACTGTGAGAGTAGCGCGTTAGACTGTTTTTATCAAAAAGAGAGCAAAACCAACATGTAATAGCTATTTAAATATTAAATGTATTCGTCAAAATAGCTTGGATTCAAACCAGGGTCACTAGACTTCCGGTAAATAACTCTAATCAGATAGCAAGTCGTGTACCGGTATATACATGTGTTTAGAAAGTGTGCGTAAAATACTATAAATAAAGTTTAGAAAAATTCTAGTTTAATTTACAGTCATCTTCCTGAATAACCAGTTACTCCGATCACTTCCGGAGTCAGAAGCAAAAAGGTGGTAAGAATGTTCCTCCATTCCTCCCCCGGTAGTTGGAGGCAGTCAAAATTCTCGTGAAGTATCGTAAATGTCGAGAGGTCACCGTGTTTCCTTTAGGCACCAGCCCTTCCTGACACCAACTTTCCATCAGCATCTTCTTCCTGATCGGGACGGTTTAGGAACCGTTCCTTGTTATTATACTGAGTAATGGCGGGGCTGGTCGACACGACTGTCGTGGCCAACTCTGACCCCGGGAGCTAGACAGGGGTTCAACTCCAACCTATACTCCACTGTGGTTGTTTTATACTGTCAGTAGGTGAGCTGTTAGTACTCCTGACTGGTCTAGGAGCTGGACAGAGGTTCAACTCCAACCCATACTCCACTGAGGATGCTTTATACTGTCAGCAGGTGAGCTGTTAACACTCCTGACTGGTCTAGGAGCTGAACAGAGGTTCAACTCCAGCCTATACTCCACTGTGGTTGTTTTATATTGTCAGTAGGTGAACTGTTAGCAGTCCTGACTGGTCTAGGAGCTGAACAGAGGTTCAACTCCAACCTATACTCAACTGTGGTTGCATTATACTGTCAGTAGATGAGCTGAACACTCCTGACCGGTCTAGGAGCTGGACAGGGATTCAACTTCAACCTATACTCCACTGAGGGTGTTTTATACTGTCAGTAGGTGAGCTGTTAGCACTCCTGACTGGTCTAGGAGCTGGACAGAGGTTCAACATCGAGCTGTACTTCACTGTGGTTGTTTTATACTGTCAGTAGGTGAACTGTTAGCACTCCTGACTGCTCTAGGAGCTGAACAGAGGTTCAACTCCAACCTATACTCAACTGTGGTTGCATTATACTGTCAGTAGGTGAGCTGTTAGCACTCCTGACTGGTCTAGGAGCTGGACAGAGGTTCAACTCCAGCCTATACTCCACTGTGGTTGTTTTATATTGTCAGTAGGTGAATTGTTAGCAGTCTTGACTGGTCTAGGAGCTGGACAGAGGTTCAACTCCAACCCATACTCCACTGAGGATGCTTTATACTGTCAGCAGGTGAGCTGTTAGCACTCCTGACTGGTCTAGGAGTTGAACAGGGATTCAACTCCAACCTATACTCCACTGAGGATGTTTTATAATGTCAGTAGGTGAGCTGTTAGCACTCCTGACTGGTCTAGGAGCTGGACAGAGGTTCAACATCGAGCTGTACTTCACTGAGGATGTTTTATACTGTCAGTAGGAGAAATGTTGACACTCCTGACTGGTCTAGGAGCTGAACAGAGGTTCAACTCCAGCCTATACTCCACTGTGGTTGTTTTATACTGTCAGTAGGTGAGCTGTTAGCACTCCTGACTGGTCTAGGAGCTGGACAGAGGTTCAACACCGAGCTGTACTTCACTGAGGATGTTTTATACTGTCAGTAGGTGAGCTGTTAGCACTCCTGACTAGTCTAGAATCTGATTGAGTAGCTAACTTAAAACCTCTTATTATCAACATATTTTATTTTCTAGTAGATAAACATATATTTTAGATCATCCTCTCGATGGATGTTTTCAAATTATAGCTCTGTGTCGTGGTACAATCCAATACATCGATACAAACGCTTTCCATTAACGGTTTATTTCAAATCTCCTCACAAAGGCCTACGAAGTTGTCTGCGTTCTTCTGGCTGTAGAGCGCAAGCGTTATCAAATGCGCATGCGCAATGATTTGAAATGGTTGGTTCTAATACTTGATTGGTTCTCCTGTGCCAAAAATCTCAGGCATAGCAGACAAAGTAGAGATAAAAACTTCAGCTCACGACGATAAGGTGGAAAGCTTGTGATTGGCTTAGAGCTTATCACATGGCCCCGTTTCTGTTCTGTGCTTGTTTTTCGGCGAACGTTTGATTCCACAATAAGACGCGGTGCTCAAAATAAATCTCATAGCTGCAATGTAGGAAGGACAGGATCTAGCAAATACAGGACTATGGTAAAACTACTTTAATATATTCATGCATCAAGTAATATGATATGCAATGGTCAATTTTGATATATATATATATATAATATCAATAACTATTGAATAACAACAATGATATGGCTAAATCTTAACAATATCCTCAAAATAAGTTTGTATTTTCTAAATGGCCCTTCTTAAGAAAATTGAACTGTATCTTACACTATTGGCTCTATAGCTAATCTACGGTGGGATTGAAGTTAAGTGAAAGCAGAAGGTTATTTATTGCAAGTATTGGTTGAAAGTAGCTAATGTTAATCTATGTGGAAATAATAATTTTTATTTTATTAGTAATATAACCATATTTATAAAAAGTGTTAACAAACAATTCTGTAAATATTTCAGGTTAATGTTTCTAATACAGAACCTTCTGCTAGCCATCACATACACTCCTATCGTAAATGAGGTATATACTAGTTGGGCCTAGGTTGTCCCGTATTGCATCACTCTTTGAGGATCTGTATTTAAAATAAATAGATATACAAGAAGTCTTCTGAATATAACTACTCACTGTCACTCGGCCTTATACCTCTAGAACAAGCAAGGCTATACACCCCCCTTACCACTTAAATCCTTGCAGTCAAGGTTGCTCCTATCCCACCTCGGGGCGAAGAGGCCCTAGTCTCCAAAGAGACTGTGTAATTGGTCCATCGAGAGGCCGTCAGGTCGTAGTCTATCGGTCACCCTGACCATCCTAGTCACGCCGAGATAATGATCTCAGAACCTCATCCCGGATGCTGCCACTGTACAGGCGTCATTCGGTTATTCAGGTTCCGACAATCATCTTTACCCATCCTTTTCTCCATTAAAAATAAAGAAGAATAATATATTACGAGTTTTGATAGAAGGTATCAAAAGTCAAGGTCATGAGTCAATCTTTTACTGTGTGGTATAAAAGAGATTTTAGTTTAGTCTTTAGTGGCAACAGTAATTAATTTTGATGGGGGGCCTTCATTACGTTCGTGCTGTTTTAAATGAAATTAATTCGAGTATAAAACTACCTTTTTTTAAAATTTAACTTTCCATCTCTTACAACCCATCCGGGATATCTGCATATTTATACTTTAAGGGTAAGGATGGGGATGGCATAATATATACTGGTATTTAAATTGGGGTGCGCTAACCCCACAGGGTACGTGAAGATATTTTAGGGGTATGTGAAATTTAAAAAAAGTTATGCACACACGCACAGATATATTTCTAATTTAAAAAGGATTATTTAATATATTATTTTGTATTTAATCTAATTTTACTTGTTTTAAACATAGATCATTTAATAGTCTATGACTGTATAATATGCACATAGCACCAACATCATTACCATTATAAAACTTTAATTAAAAATGTAGCTATGGTTTATTAAAAATATGTTTGGATACAAACTTTAAAAATCCTATAAGAGTGACTCATTGCTCCATTAAGGAAGTAATTAATGTAATTTTACTACACATACTTTCAACAAACCACTCACTTTATGTTTATATTCTCACACTTTGTCTGTCAATGTATCTCTCTCTCTAAAATAGCGCTCTTTATTTATTATGAAAGTCTAGTAAGATAAAAAAAGGTTTGTCATGTTGTTCTGTAATACAATCCGGCTACCGTCTGCACAGGCTATGTAGACTGAGACAGACGTATGGAGGGAATTACACCTGTCATTCTCAGGCACATGTGAGGGGAAAGTCTTATAGGGAACTCGACATAAAGGGGAATAGTTCCCACTCACAACAAACTCTTCAACATACGTTATAAACATAACGTTGGTTTCCGCCTCAAGACCAACGCTACATAAGAATGTTTGTAGAGTCCAGTTTTTATAAAAGATTGAGGTTTACCTGGCAGCTAAAAAAATGGGAATGAATTGAAAATGAAACAGGACTGACTGGATGATAGCATCCTCTACAGCCAGACGGTCATATAAATATCTTAAGATATTTATATTGTCAAGGCATCAGTGGAATGTGGTTTTGATATCTTAAAATAATTAAATCAACTATCGGGGGTTTAATTAAGTTGTCATTTTTTAAGGCATGGCCAAGTGTTGATAAGGGAAAGCGCCTCGATCTTGAGCTGGATTTATGTTTAAATTGTTCTTCCAGATGGAGGGAGTGGTTACTATCTATGTAGTAGTTCCTCACTGATATTTATAGGAATTACACTTTCAACCACCAACATTGATTGAAAGTCACTAAAATTTGTTATTCTAGAAATATGTCTTATTTGATTTATTAATTATGAATTTAATATAAAAAAGTTGTAAAAAGCTTACAAACAACTTATCTTTCTTTACATTACTAACTAAACGGGCTAGGAATGTTAATACAATATTTGTTTTTCCATCATTGTGCCAACATGAATTTTCCAGTTCTTATGAAAATCAGACTGTAGATCTACTTTCACGTGTTCATACGTAGATTCATGTTAACTGCAACTGTCACTTTTGATATAATTTATATTATCAATAACTATAAACTAACACTAATAACATATTTGTCTATCAATGTTAGCCAAAAAAATATATGTTTGTATTTTCTTAAAAGTACCTGCCTATTAAAATTTGACTGTAACATGAATATTAGGAGAGGAGATGGGGAATTGACCATTTCAAGGTTTTGATCTTCTTTATTTGCTCATTTGTAAATAAAGGTGCGATTTCTGGGAAAACAACAGCGTTTGTGAGTTAAGTTTGTACCCAGTTAATATAACAACCGTTTATTTCCATTCAGTATATTTTCCCCCCAATAGAAAACACGCACCGGTGGTCACATAGTATAAACTCTAAAGCACCAGTATCGCCATATACTGATTTGTCGGTTCGAATCTTGGCTGGGTGATCTGGGGTGGTTTCCCACATATGATTTATCATTGAATTTCCATTCCTCTTTTCGTGCTTATTTGGGTGCATTTCCTCTAAACATCCTTCATCATCCCTACCTACTGGATTACGTTAGTGATAAACTTAGTATTTATTGAAAATATCACATGTATTTGGATGACTTTCGTCATAAGTATAATTTGTTTTAGCACCGCGTCTTATTACCCGTTCAGATTATACGATTATAAACTAATTACGCTAATGTTTTTAGGGATTAGGAAAGTAATATGTTTAAAGAAAGTATGGAGTGAGAGTGGAAAAACAATTTTGTAAAAATCACCCTCCATACACCCTATTGAGATTCGAACCTTGATTTCCCGGTCATCGGCAGTCTTAGGCCACTGCGAGAGTAGCGCGTTAGACCACGCGTCTACTGAAGTGGATAGTATAAAATTTATTTTGAACTTTTAATGAGGAATATTTTTCAAATTAAGATGAATTGAAAAGATTATGCAATCGACCAAAACAGGAATATTTATTTACATATCAAGTGTAAGTGATCATGTAAAATTGAACATTGACTAAAACCTTGATTAGCTATCTATCGTACGAGCTGGACAAACGGAACTAATTAAGCCATTTATAGCACCGAATAAAACAAAAATAGTATGAAGTCGACAGATCTATAAGAACATGTCACACAGATAACTTAAGTCTATATGAAACATTGATTATAAACAATACTACACAAATCTAGTAATTCTTGCTGGACTTGTAACAATAGCTGGTCAGCAATCGTGCACGAAATATGCCGTGGACTCCAAAATAACAATGATTTATTTCCGTTACGATTAATCATCGCAGCAAATGTTGTAAGAAGCCGACAAACCTTTCCATGACTCACAGACGTAGTAGCATCATCAATATTTTATCCGCATTACCGCAATCTTTCACGTTCGAAATGCTAGCGGTTATGAAGGACATTTCCATGACACGGGTCATTAGGGCCAGGCAAAGCCACCTCTACAAATAACTACCGCAGTAATGTCAGGCGAGGCCTCAGGCTGGAAGAAGCCAGTTGGCCATGAGAAACTGTTTTTTTTTCTCTCTCTCGTATCCACAGAGACGCATCCTCCAATACAAGTCTTTACTTTCACTTTTTATTTTACCAGCCGGTATGGTTGGGCGCACAATAAAGTGTGTGTGTTTCTGACCCGGGAAGCCAGAGCTCGACCCTAACCAATACTAAACATAACGACCAAAGCCCATTTCAGTGATTTAACATTTTATAAAAATAACAACGTAAATGATCAATTACAAACTCTCTGTCCAACAATAAATCAAACTCAGGACCTCTTGGATCAGCTAGCAGATTCGATGTCGACTGAATTGAGACTTGCAGGTGGTCTGAGGCCTCAGGCTCACAGTAGACAGGATTTATAGTGATGGGAAGGCTGAGGTTAGAATTATCGCTGGGTGTACTTATATTTCCACATCCTGTATATCACTGTGGTTTTTAAATATTTACTCTGACCTAATGCGGATACACTTCCTCTAAAACAACCTTACCTATTCTTATTAGATTAAGAAGTTCATAGCGGATATTTAATCAGTCAAAAATAAAACAAAATCTTTGAAAAAAAGATATAATTATTTAAATTTTCGTCAATCTTGCTAGCCATCAAATTATACTCTGATTAAAATCTCAAATGAAATAAATACAACAATATTTAGCGTAAAGCCTTATCTACAGATCTACAGGCAAATGCTCATGCATTTCCTTATAACTTAACCTCCCTCCCCTGGTGTTCTTAGGTTAGATAAATTAATATTCACAATAAATGGTACTTACATTTACAAAATATATATATTTATTTATCTATGTTGGAGATACATTTTTAGTTGAGTCACTGCTGGAAGAAACTTACTTATCCAACAGTTTAAAAACTATGAATATACTTTAATGTGTACGAACACCAAATCATGTGTTCTGTCAACACTAATAATTACAGAAGATATTAATATTTATATATTATGTTAGACAAATATAATTTACCTATTATCGATGTTGGGATGGTAGGGGACACCCGAGTTAATGTTAATATTTTTTGCACTTTTCACAACAAAATAAATTTCTGACCAAAACAAAATTAAATATTGGTTCAGTAAATAAGTTAAGTTTAGTTTAGTTTACAATCCATAGTAACCTCAACAATTCTTGAATATCTGTCGTGGCCATCTCAGAATTTGAACGTTAAGTCTTTAATTGAAGAGAAAAATCCTTTGTCAAATGGTGCTATGCTCATGACAGATATTCAAGAACTGTTGAGATTACTATGTTTCGAAAACTAAACAAAACATATATACTGAAGCAGTATTTTGTTTATTTCACCCCCCACCCACAAATGTATTTGTTATAAAAAAAACCTGTTAAATCAGGGACTTTAAACTCTCGTTTTCTTCCTTAAAAAGGTTCTTCCAATGACTACACAAATATAATATGCTAGGATGGAGAGATGAAGGGGTAGTGGAAGGAGACATCCACAAATTACACAATATCTTTCTGTCTTTGACAGAAAGTTTAAGAATACAACCCGAATCATTACTTAACCTAACAAGTTGCACTAAACTATGAACACACTATTATTATTATTATTAGCACCGAGTCTTACTACCCGTTCGAGTTATACGCACTTACGCTAATGTGCAATGGTAGGGTGATTGTGATATGAAATGGAGGATCTATAGTTTAACGTGGGATCCGAACCACGGTGGAGGCCTGGCATTCCTCACATTCACAAGTTGTGATTAATACACGTCTTGTCAGAGGTGAAGGAAGGGTTTGGCAATCAGATAAATCTGTGCCGGGACCGAGGATTGAATCCCGGACCCTCAGCACAGAAGTCTAACACCTTACCCCTAGACCACCAGGTCACCTATGAACACACTACTCCATAGAAAATATATTCAACAATTTAAGTTAAATTACGAACAAATCACAGAACGTGTAGCTTCTCTTGGAGAACATCCGGCTACGAACCGGGATCCAATCACTCAGCAGACGGCCTTCCCGCCATTTATATTATCCCACCTGTTGTATCACACGTGGGCAAGGCTGCACGATGTACCAATAACTATTACAAGGTAATTAGTTACAGATTCACATTCCGGACTTCCTCAGTTTAGTGAGTATTTTAACGTTTACTTTCCAAACACAATTTTCTATGGCAAAATCTAGATATGAAGGTAGAGAGATGCAAGGATTATTGAGGTGTGGATGTAGGGAAAACGAGAAAATACCAGTGTGTTTGCAGTTTTTATAGCAAAACTTTTTTCGCCAAACTAAATAAAATATTTCTCCAGTAGAAACATGAGAGTTTAATTTTTCTTAACATAGTGATATCAACAGTTGTTAAATATATGTCATGACCATAGCGGCATTAGATGAGAAACCTTTTAAATGAAGAGAAAAAGTTGTCATTAAATTCCAAGACACTCATGACAGATATCTAACAAGTGTTGATTTCACCATGTGAAGAAAATAAAACTCTATGTTTCTTCTACTTGAGAAATATTTAATCTATTTTGACCAAAAGGTTTTCGTTTTTAAAACTGTAACAATACAGACCTTTACTTGCATTCCTTTACACCCCAACTTAACTTCAAAGGTTAAAATAAGGTGAGTAACGTAATCTAAAGGGGAAGTCACCTGTTTTAGTGTGGAGAAAGGATAACAAAATCACATGAGGGAAGCAACCATACCCACCGGAGACGCGGCAGTAGGCCTTAAGTCATTTGGCCTAAAAGTCATTTGGCCTAAAGTCATTTGGCCTAAAATGTATTTCGAATAAAAAAATGGATGTAGTTAAGTTCAACAAAAGTCATTTGGCCTAAAAGTCATTTGGCCTAAAAGCCAGTTGGGCTAAAAGTCATTTGGCCTAAAAGCCATTTGGCCTAAAGTTTAGGCCAAATGACTTTTAGGCCAACTGACGGGTACTCTCCCACCTTACTCATCAACCAAATGTAATGTATTTTATACAGGGTGTACTCAATACCGTTTAAATTGCAACTAGCTTATGCGGTTAAAACACACCATTTTAGAACAGTTATCCACAAAATTACAAGCTCGTGATCGTGATCGTGATCGTAATCATATTTACCTATACTATAAGAAACTAACTTGGCTACGACTTAAAGAAAGACGAACTTTACACTCGATGACCATCATAAAGAAACTATTGACTTCCAACTCCCCACAATACCTTTCTTCACGTAAACGCTCAATCAACTCTAATAATAATTTCAACACTCGATCACAAGAAAACTCAACTTTATTCATTCAACTCCATAATTCCAATCATTACTCAAATTCTCTCACTGTTTCAGCTTATCGTTCATGGAATACTCTAACCAACGATGTAAAGAAATTAGAATTGAATTGTTTCAAGCGTAAAGTCGCAAATAATCTGCGTGTAGAAGCTCATTCGCGAGATTGAGGAGTGTGAGACTTAATCACACCTTTTGTGTGTGTGTGTGTGTGTGTGTGTGTGTGTGTGTGTGCGTGTATGGGTGTACGCGCGCGCGCGTACGAACGTGAATTTTATGTTTGTGTTAAATTGATCTCTGGTGCTCATATTATATCATTCATGTACATTTCAGCTCTAGATTTTATATTTTATTAACGTGTTTTTATGTATTTAATTTGGTTAAACTTCATTTTAATTGTATTGTTTAGGTGTAAGAAAAGGTGGCAGCCTTAACTTCACCATTAAAGTCAATTATTATTATTAAATAAAAACTCTACTTCACATTAAACCCACTCAATATAATAAATCCTGGACATAGTTAGTTTTATCCCCTGTGGAACGTGCGTTACGTCCCAGTCGAGAGGATCCGGCCCGTTAGCCTCCCAAAGAGTCTGGTCACGACTATTACCAACATCTGTGGTATCCCTATCATCGACCTAACGGCGCTCCACGGCTCGGCTCACTGTGGGAACTGGTTCCCTCTTGCCATTTCGATCAAAGGATACGTTTCGAAAGGGACTGTTTTTCACGAGCTCGGGATAATTATTATATCGAGACGTGGTCCTATAAAACACGCCGATAGACCTTCAAACGAGTAGGATGTTGTTCCCAGACATTTAATATGTAGAGGTTATTTCTATGAGGATGCTATTCCCACATTATAGCCTAGTATGTGGTGGTTATTTATCTGAGGATGTTATTCCCAACCTTGTAATGTGTAGGGGTTATATTTTCTATGAGGATGCTATTACCAGTCTTGTAGTTATATCTTTGAGGATGTTATTTCCAGTCTTGTAATATGTGGGAATTATTTATATGAGGATGTTATTCCCATTCTGGTAATTTGTGGAAGTTATTTATCTGAGGATGTTATTCCCAACCTTGTAATGTGTAGGGGTTATATTTTCTATGAGGATACTATTCTCAGTTGGTAGTGATTTCTATGAAGATGCTATTCCACATTATAACATTGTATGTGGTGGCTATTTATATGAGGATGTTATTCCTAACCTTGTAATGTGTAGGGGTTATATTTTCTATGAGGATGCTATTACCAATCTTTGAGGATGTTATTTCCAGTCTTGTAATATGTGGGAGTTATTTATATGAGGATGTTATTCCCATTCTGGTAATTTGTGGGAGTTATTTTTATGAGGATGTTATCCCCATTCTGGTAATTTGTGGAAGTTATTTCTCTGAGGATGTTATTCCCAACCTTGTAATGTGTAGGGATTATATTTTCTCTGAGGATACTATTCTCAGTTGGTAGTTATTTCTATGAGGATGTTATTCACAGCCCTGTAATACATGTGGTGTAATACATGTGGCCTTGAGTGTTTATTTTCTGAGCATGTTTTGCTCACGTGGATTCTCTATTCAAAATAATACATTTACTAGAAACTTGTTCAAGATATCCATATTAAGAGTTTCATTTGCGTAGCATAGATTGTTGCCGTGGTAAGCATCAGGGTTAGTTTAAACTGAGCCTGTAATATGACCTTATCACTCTTAAGAACACTCATTGGCAAGATATAAATGAAGATAAAAACCCATGTTAGATATAAAGAGTATAACCAATTTGTTATTTGTCAAATGTAGGCTGAGTGGGAGATAACATAATTAGACAAGATAGTGTTTTAACAAGCCCTGGTCACCTGGTCACAGTCTTTACAACGCCACTGAAGAAATGCAAAGTGTACTTTTTATACAATGTAGTATTTTTTAAAATTAATTCGTTCATCAGAAGGACCTTAACAAATTAAACTGATAGCTGAGGCGCCCTCACACTAGGGGCTAGAGAGGATGAGAAAACCAAAGCTATATATCAAGTGTGACTTAAGTTAGGTCTAAGAGTTTCCACTGTTTTCACACCCTCATACTCACTATCACCATCACCTCATCTCATCGGGACATAGGAAGAGCCTCAACGGAAAGGATGTATGATTAGTACATTCGGGTGTCCTCTGCTTCATTACTACTGGCTAATCTTTCCACTATTGAGTTACGAGTGATGAGGCACAGGTGCGCAATAAAAAAAATCTCTTTGGATCTCAAGTTGAAATGTCTCCTATAATTTCTCCTTGGATTTGAAGTAGATATTGTTCCTTGGTGATCAAGTTGGACAGAACATAAATTAACGTTAGTTTCAATATTATATTATAAGCAAAGAAAATAGCAGTTTTTCGTGCGTCTCTCTATATTATATGTCAAAATTTAGAATAGGCAGCCAAGTCGATTGCATGCTTAGAATTTTAAATTAAACTCACTTGAGATGAAATATTAGACTAAAACATTTTGAGTGGTTATCATATTGAAATGAATAACCCTATTGAAAAATCATGTACATACATCGTTTGGCCTGTGCTAAAAGAATCGCCTTGCCAAATTTAGTTAAAATTGGTTCATACATGTTACAGCTATCGCGAAACAAATCTCCGGATAGAGTGGTCAAGTAAAGCAGCACCTCATTATACGATCTGTCAATAGTATTGAATGCTCTTCCAGATGCTCATAGAAATAATTCTTAATTTTAGTTCCAATATTTCCCACAACATAGTACAGTCGTATTTAATAGATGGTATTTCATTCAATTTTAGTTTGAATGTAGTTTACAATTTAAACTTACTGCCGCATCAACGCTGTACGAAAAAATATTCTCTACTGTGATTGGCCAAAGCCACTTAAGACCTTACATTATCAATTTTTTTAAACTCGTTCTATAAATTAAGGTTTTGATGAAAAATGAGCCATCACAAAGCTTTCCAGAGAACAGTGCTACATTTGTGACATTTCAATTCCGTAACTTTTATTCAAAACTTTTTTTAAAATTATTTCTATGAAAATTTGATTGTGTGACAGGGGATTAGCAACATCTAAAATTGCTTATCAAAATATACTTTGATACTTATGACTAACAAAACAATTTTACTCTCTACATGAAATAACATAACACAACAAGTCTATCTGATTTTTCCAAATATTTCTTAGGTTCTCAGATCTTTAAATCTATGAGGTGGTATATAGCCAAGTAAACAAAGTACGTTTTTATTCATTATTACATATTGACAATATTACTTCAATAAAACTTACTATAAATGAGAGCTAGGAAGATTTGACTCTAAGGGCTTCGCATGGCATCAAACCAATGCCCAGCATAATATAAAACATATTTTCACAATATTTTTTGTTTTGCTAACTAATATGAACGTGTTAACTTTATTACCACCACCAAAGCAATATTTATGTGATATCTTAAACACAGTCTAATTTAGATCGGAAGAAAGTTTTTTGACAGTTAAAATATTCTATTTTTTTTCTTCATATATTTATTCTTCAAGTCATGGTCTCTGAGGCTGTCAATTTTAATAGATAGTATCAATAAAGATTAAATATTAACAATAATATGGTAAAATAGAATAATATTGGATTAAAAAGTGTGAGTTTTTTTAGTTTTCTTTCTACCAAAATCATACTAGTGGATAGCAGTGACACGTTTAGAAACAACCATAATTCCTAGAACTAAAATTAAAGATAGGTGACATTTATAATCAAATGAGGGGTACCTGTAGTCATTCACCCATGTCACTCGTAACGAGTTGGAAAATATTATCAATAATATCCGTCTCAGAGCAAGAATAGCATAAGGTGTACGTTTATTCGTCAATCTTGTTAGCATCTCCTAACGTTTCTATTCCCTGTCATGTTTTTGCATGTTAGTTTTTTTCCCCCTCAAATGAAAATATGTTCAGGTAATGTTGGTATGTGTGTCGAGCTCTTCATTAAAGTTCAAGGCTGTCGTAACCACATAAATAACAAGGAGGTTATTTCTAAACCATCCAGCTAGTGTCCTATGTATGAGTCCACTTCACGAGTAGCTCAGAAGCCGGTTTGGATGAAACTATATATAATTACAGAAACCTTTTCAACATAGGCAAATTATGTGGTGATATATACCTTAATAATAAAATAAATATCACATAAATATATGTTTGGTTTGCACAGTGGCTCATTTCAATATCATTAATAACAACGTAAATTAAATTAAATTGTAAATTTTCATCTTTCACTGTAATAATAATTATCAACATCAAACTGTAGCTCAATTTGTGGAAAGATTATCCAGTACTACTGTACTGTTGCCCAGGAGACGCCCGAATGTACTAATAGTACATCTTTTCTGTGGAGGCTTTTTCCATGTCCCGATGAGGTGATGGTGATAGTTAAATAACGGGGTGGAGCCAATGGAAATATTAACCTAACTTAACCAAGCCCTAGTGACCATGGGAGTTATCCCCTATCTAAGAAAATCCCCTGATACCAGCTGGTAGTTGAACCCCAGACCTCTATGTCAGCAGCAAGTAGGCTTTGACCACTATAGCACGAGACCGGATATTTTTCTTTACGAAAAGTAGCTATAATCCCTAATTTCAAAATTAAATCGACCATGGTAAAATGTAATATTTTATCTTAATAAATCTTTAAATTAATGTAATATTCAAACATATTACCCGAACAGTAAACATAATACAAGTAATATGTATAGAGTTTCTAAAATGTATTCAAAATACATTACCAACTTATTTTAGCCAAACTATAAATATAATTTGATGACATCCATGTATGTTGTCACTGCCATATTGGTGGATTTTCAATAGGTAGTTGTCTAATCATGATAAAAAATATTGATTGATTGTTTGAATGGAAACTGATTTATAATGTAACCATAAACTATTAATTAGAAACCAATAATTTTGTTCGGTATGCACGCAATTTGCACTTTCTATTCTCATAATGTGATTATGGTGTTTGTTACAGAGAAATTACTTTATTTTAGCAATAACGATTAAAAAATACTTATAGACGCTCTAATACTTCATATAAACAATTTTTATTTATTTGACACTAAACCAAAGTGATAAAACACAGCTATGATTATGAAACATTTTAATTTTAAAGTTATTATTTTGTAATATTACACATATTAAAATGGTTGTTTGATAAATTCTCTATTTGCGTGGAGTCGACCTAAAAGAGATAGGATTTAATGAGGTGGACTGGATAGAACTATCTCAAGATAGGGATAGGTGGCATACTTTTAAGTGCGGCAATTAGCTTTAGAGTTCATAATGTAATAGAGAAAATAAGTGTGCGTTTTATGGATATGTTTCTTCAAACAATCGATATTGGATTGATAAAACCTAAACACATCGAATGAAATAAAACATTAATGCTGTCGCATAATATGATAAAACGCTAGCATAAATAAATAAATGGTACGGCGCACCGCACAGACTTTCTCTCTCTTTCTATAAACTCGTAAGATTTCTGAACGGAATAATGTACATTGTATCATCACCACTCCACATAAGAGCACGCATAAAATAATATACAATGCTATATAATCAATGAGAAAAGAGGCGCATCTTTGTCCACCTAAGAGCATTTCAAACAGTTTAATGTCTTCCACAAGGGTCAACACTTCGTATTAAAATTTCGATTTCTGGTTAAAATTTTAACATTTTATAAGGTGTTGCAGATCTTCAAGTCATCGCATTGATATTTAATTATTCATTTATACATTTTGACCAATAAAAAATGTTAATATTGACTATTGAGTCTAAAATGGAGATAGATCATTGCTATGCAAACATTTCTCCTAAGAGATTTAAGGAAAAATAACATACTTTTTTAGATACTTATATTTAATTACTCTATGGCATTGGAGAATTATTGCGTTAAGACTTAAGTAGTATATGTTTACAACTAAAGCTCACAAAATTGTATTAATATATTTGCAAATATCTCAGAAACTGCTGCTTTTATAAAAATATATGTCAAATAAAAGTTTTTTATTTCTAATAGTCCTACAATTTTGCAATGATAAGTTGTTTAGTTTCTCCAATAGTTGTGGAGATACGGAAATTAACGCTTCTGTAAAGTACCCTAAAAATCATTTTCATAGGAAAATGAAAATAGCCAGTTTATTTATAATCTTAATCAACGCCTAGATACGAATTTTAATCAAAATCGTTTGAGCAGATTTTGAGAAAACCAAATTTTTCTCTTTTCGCCCTTCAGTAAACTACCCTTAATTTTAAGTTTTTATAGACACACAGACAGACGGCATTGCAAAGACTATTTTTTAGGGTTCGGGGGGTCATGAGACGTCGACATCCATCAACATTTCAGGTTAGTTTTTTTTTACGGTCGCAATACTTAAACTTTAATGTCCAAAAAGTTAAAAAAATTCATATAATTGCGTATAGATTGAAAGTTATTGATTTTATAAAAATATGTTTCGGATAAAATATCTGTATTATAAATATATATACATATTTGTAATGCTAAGTAATTTCATATCTCAAATAGTTTCGGAGCTATTATAAAAAATGTTAATTTACGCATCAGACCGGAGCCCTTAAAGCCATTTTGCCGAAATATTGAGAGTAGCCATTTTGTTTGGAATATTTATTAATGTTCATAAATGAAATTTAATCAAAATCGTTAGAGCCGATTTTGAGAAAATCGACTTTTTCTCTTTTTGCCCTTCAGTAAACTACCCTTAATTTTAAGTTTTAATAGACACACAGACAGACGGCATTGCAAAGACTATTTTTTAGGGTTCGGGGGGTCATGAGACGTCGACATCCATCAACATTTCAGGTTAGTTTTTTTTACGATCGCAATACTTAAGCTTTAATGTCCAAAAAGCTAAAAATATATATATAATTGCGTATAGATTGAAAATTATTGATTTTATAAAAATATGTTTCGAATAAAATATTTGTATTATAAATATATATACATATTTGTAATGCTAAGTAATTTCATATCTCAAATAGTTTCGGAGCTATTATAAAAAATGTTAATTTACGCATCAGACCGGAGCCCTTAAAGCCATTTTGCCGAAATATTGAGAGTAGCCATTTTGTTTGGAATATTTATTAATGTTCATAAATGAAATTTAATCAAAATCGTTAGAGCCGATTTTGAGAAAATCGACTTTTTCTCTTTTTGCCCTTCAGTAAACTACCCTTAATTTTAAGTTTTAATAGACACACAGACAGACGGCATTGCAAAGACTATTTTTTAGGGTTCGGGGGGTCATGAGACGTCGAAATCCATCAACATTTCAGGTTAGTTTTTTTTACGATCGCAATACTTAAGCTTTAATGTCCAAAAAGCTAAAAATATATATATAATTGCGTATAGATTGAAAATTATTGATTTTATAAAAATATGTTTCGAATAAAATATTTGTATTATAAATATATATACATATTTGTAATGCTAAGTAATTTCATATCTCAAATAGTTTCGGAGCTATTATAAAAAATGTTAATTTACGCATCAGACCGGAGCCCTTAAAGCCATTTTGCCGAAATATTGAGAGTAGCCATTTTGTTTGGAATATTTATTAATGTTCATAAATGAAATTTAATCAAAATCGTTAGAGCCGATTTTGAGAAAATCGACTTTTTCTCTTTTTTCCCTTCAGTAAACTACCCTTAATTTTAGGGGTAGATATCCAATTCCAAAAACCCCTCGGGGCAACCCTATGAAAACCCTAGATATCAAGTTTCAGCTCAATCGGTAAAATAGTTTAGGCTCTAGTTGGAGGTACAGACAGACAGACAGACAGACAGACAGACGGAAATTCAAAAACCACTTTTTCGGATTCAGGAAGTCATGAAACGTCAAAATTCATCAAAATCTCGAGTTCGATTTTTTTGACGATCACCATACTTTCTCTACCTGTAAGATAGAGAGAAAGTAAAAAGTTTACTTTGAGAACAGAAAAATTAAATTAATGTGTATAGAACTCCTACGCTATTTGTCACTGTTTTCATATTTTGAAGTGTATTATAGGTTTAATAAAAATAAATTTCTACTGCTATATAGAAAAATGTGATTATTTTTTAAATATTTGATTCATCACCCTGGTTTCACTATTTTATTATTTCAACACAAATGAAAGTGCATTTTATTTAAACTACCTTCTACATCCCTAACACTTAGAATAAGTCGTTAATATCCTTGGTGTTGAACTGTAATAATATAAACAATAATCAAACCACAGTACTAAATTAAAATTATTTGAAATACAACTATTTTGATGCATAACTTCCATACCCCACATCTGTGGGCACGCAGACAAAGTTGTTGGTCTTGACTTTCCTTATTTTATTAGGGTGGTGGGGTTGGAATTTGAATCCCAGCTGGGATAGTTTTCCATTAATAGTGTCGTCCAAGCAAATGCGGGTACACTTTCTTTAAATTTTATATTTATAATTCATATCCTACCAGTGTACATGTTCAGATAGCCTTGACGAGTAGTAAGATTTGAAATAAAAGTAAATTAAAATTGTTTCCATTCAAATAAATTATTTCTCACTGATCCTGAGTAATTTATGTGAAATATGTGATCACCGTTTCTTGAATAAAAGTTTTATTCTAGAGCCAAATTATGATATAAGTCCGTATTTCTTTCTTGGCTGACCTAAGTCACCCAATTTTATTATTTTTAGTTTTTAATATACCAAAAACGCAATTCTTTAAGACGTAAACCTATGTAGACGAGAAAGATAACCACTTACTTATTCAAAGATGGAAATGGTTTCGGATACAGCCCTCACTAAATAAATAATCCCGGTTTCGATTCCCAAGTCCTGGTGTCATTTTTCAACTATATTGGATTTAATTCCAACATACTTACTGCCCCGTCAAAGATACAAAATTAAAGAGCCCATCTCACTCTCCGGATATCACCTAACTTAGCTCCAACCATAAGTCACATCGTAGTGTGGGTTTCCTGTATTTTACATGAACAGTGAAATTGACACCAGAGAAACTGTGTCACTATATTTTTTTTAAATTATAAAAATTGAAAGATGATTATTTTAAAATAAATATAAAAATTCCACTTATGCCAATTACACTGTTTTTTTTTTGTTTTTTTTTAGCACCGCGTCTTACTACCCGTTCGGGTTATACGCTTAAGGACTAATTACACTAATGGATTAGGAATTGGGAAGGTTGAATATAGGGGAAGTGAACCCGCATTTGCGTGGAGGGAGAGTGGAAAACCATTTAGGAAAAACCACCCCCAGTTCACCCGACCGAGATTCGCACCTCGATCTCCCCGTCCTCGGTGGTCTTACTCAAAATTACACTGTTATCAAGCGAAGAATGCATAAGACTGTACTTAGAAGCGATTTACGTATTGAGCGTGGTCCTGTGACTAATTTCACGGTTAATCTGCTGTGATATGGAATCTTAAGAGGCCAGTTTAGACGCAGACGAACTTTAAATCAGACTTTTTTCCCCATACAATTGGGTGTAAGCAGTGGGTTCTCGTAAAAAAAAAGTGGGGAAGGGGGGGTGGAGATTATCTACTTTATTTTCCTTTCTTCCTTCCGAGGGGAGCTCGTAGTAGTCCTTGTAGTAGTCCTAGTCGTAGTCCCAGTGGAAAAATATCAGCGCTGATAACTGATATAAAATCCAATTAAAATAATCCCGTTATATCTTAACATTTTCTGTTATTACCCTATCAAAACATGATTTTAATAAAGGATGGCTATATCTAAGTTTCTAACGTTTTACATTAATCTCTACAGTACAAAACCCGACTCTGTGGCCGCATAGTCTAACGCGCTACTCTCATGTTAGACTAGACTGCCGATTATGGGGATATCGAGGTTCGAATCTCGGTCAGATGTACTTTGAGCGGTTTTCAAAATGTGTTTTCACTCTCTCTCCACGCGAATGTGGGTACACTTCTTATAAATGTAACCTTACTTATCTCTAAAGCCAATAAGTAATTATTACAGTAGTGCATTAGTAATTAGTAGAAAGGCCTATAACTAAAACGGGTAGTAAGACGTGGTGCTAAAAAAAAATCTGCGTAAAGCATCGTTGAATTTTTTTAAAACACATTTCACATAAAATTTAGAGTCTTCAACTGGTCATAATTCTGTTGATGACTTTCCCCTACATTTTGGTGAAAACCATGTTTAAAAATATCAAAACCACTTCTTAAATGATGCGGGATTTTAAAATTTCTATAGTGCTCTACAATGCAGCCCTATTAATAAGCTCTCAAACGTAAAACCCGAACGGATAGTAAAGCGTGGTGCTAAAAAAAACCCCTCAGTTTGTCACAAATACCCTCTGCGCATATTCACGTCGTGTGAGTGGGGGGAAACGTTTGAGAGCTGCCGTAAGACAAACCAAAGTGTATATAGTCCACTCTTGAATAAAGACTGAAGCTATGTTTCTACTTTAGAACATAAATGTGATGGCTTCTTTTGCCGTGACTGGATGATTCGCGGAGTAATAAAAGTGTTAAAAGAATCACTCTCACGCCCTTTTAACAAGTGGCCTTTAAAACATTTTGAACATCACGTATCCCTCCCCAATTCCTTCACCACGACCAATGTCGTCCTTCTATATGACGTCAAGAGTCTCTGATAAACACGGATCAAAGATACGGTCTGATGAATGGCGTGGCTATAGGGAAGACGCGAGAAATTAACATGACGCTAGCGGAAATTACATTCCTTTCAAACTTTTATTAAGTGATACGTTTGACAAAATGGCATTAATTTAGTGCACACATTAGCCGATTGTGAAAAAAATTAAATTCTGAAACGCCAAATTTTAAATCCTAGTTATATTAATCACCACATCTTACTACCTGTTCAGGTTGTACGCATATATTATGATAGTTACTCTAATGAGGTAGGAACGAGTAAGGAAGCATTTATGAGGTAATCTACCTGCATTTGTGTGGAAGGAGAGTGGGAAACCATTTAGGGAAAACCCCCCTTAGTAGACCCGACCGGGATTCTAACACCGATCTCCCAATCATAAGCAAGCCAACCTAACGTGATAGTGACGCCTTAGACCATTCGGCCACTGAAGCGTGTAAGACCTTGTTGTGTTTTTAAAGGCCTATATCTTAGCCCATCACGATTCAAACCGTAAACGATCCAATCAAAATAAATTGACTTGCTTGAACTTGAAGGTCATTAGACTCTTTTAAAATATGGAAATGTCCCTCAAACGTAAAAAAAAAATAAAAAAATCTCACGCTTTCATTCTAACGGTAGACACACAAAATAATATCGTGTGAGTGGCGAATTCTCTGTTCAAATTTCACAACGCCATTGCCATTTTCTAACTGCATTCCATTATACTCAATTGTTTGCTTGTTCCCCCCCTCCTCTTTGCTTAGTGTTGTCCGGCGGTTACGTGATCACGTTATAAGGAGCGGGAATGGTGAGGGGGGAGGAGAGGGTGGGGGATGGGAAGATGTTCTAACAACAGCGGTGTGTGAATACGGTGTTGTCGGGAACAAGAGAGAAGAAGAAACTTAGAGACACTTTTACTCTTGTTCCTAATAGTTTGGAGATTTATCCTACCTTTGCGCGTTGATTTAATTGTGTGTGTGTGTTTTTTCATCAACTCTTACTATCCGTCCAGGCACTAACAGTTTTTATAATATTTTTTTTTTCAGAACCATGTCTTACAACCTGTTTGGTTCTTATGTACTAATTACTCTAATTATTTTAGGGATTTGGAAAGTTATATTTAGAGGAAGTGTACCCAAATTTTCATGGAGTGGGAGTGTAAACCATTTAGGAAAAAAACACCCTGAGTACATCTGACTGAGATTCAAACCTCGATCTACCTACCCATAATCGGTGGTCTGGTCTATTGTGAGAGTAGCACTTTAGACCATGCAGCCAGAGAAGCAGGCTTTTACGATAATGTGATAGATATTATGAAGGCAGAGGAAATGTTTCGGCATCAGCGGTAGAAATTAAATATGGACGTCACATTGATACTCCTTAGTTGTAACCTTTTAATATTAATTTTCACCAAAAAATCCCGGGAAATAAAATTTCCCCTCTGTGTTGCGGGAACATCCAATTTCCCGGATTTTCTTTTCCCCCCGAAGTTAGAGATCCCGAACAAGTCTAGCGCCAATAAATGATTAATAATTTATCGTTGATTACCAGAAAGCAATATATTAACAATCCCGAATTGCAATATTTAAGCACATAAATCAAAACAAGGCATTGTACGTACGTGACTAACTTCGGTTATTAAAACGATTCACTAGATAAAATATACTTACAGTACTTTTTTAAAGAAATAAAATCGAGCTTTACTATGCAGAAACTCCCCTTTTTTTTATATAGTTTCCCCAGTTGGAGTTCCTCATGGGCACGCTATAGCAAAGGAGCTTATTTCCTACATTTAATAAAACTAGAATATTAATTTGAAACGGATTATAAAACTCACAACGGCTATCATAGAATATTATATTTTCATAAAACTACTTTGAAATACAGAATCCTGGTCCTTAAAGTAATTATATATTACCAACACGAAATACTTTTTAAAAAGCTCTGTTATCGGTATTTTCTTTAAATTTAAACATTTCGTTTGATTGTTATACATTTTAAACTAACTATAATATTATTCAAAGTAATGATGCATGGTTAATTTTGATTTCTTTAAAAAATTATGAATACAAAATTATCCCAATAAATATTTATAAAGACACTTTGTCGTTGAAACAGACTTTTAAGAACATGTCTGGCTAATAACTTATCACTATTAGTCAAGTGCCGCACACGATGTGTCTCAAAGAAATGTGCTTAAAATATCAACTAAGCGTTTGTTTTAACGCCACTCCCGTTTCCTCCGCTATTTAAAAAAATTTAGCAACCACTCTTAGATGAGCGTGCACCTAACTGGTAGACGTCAAGTGCAGAAAAGCAGGATAAAAGTAGTAACAAGTTCACTATAATAAGGTTCCCTCGGGAAATTCAAGAGACCCGCTTCGGTGTTCAAATGGTCTAGTGCTTCCCTCTCACAATAGACTGAACTGCTAATGATGGAGATATCGGGGTTCTAATCCCGGTCGAGTGTACTGCGGGTGATTTTTCCCTAATGGTTTACAACAATCCTTCCACGCAAATGAATGTATACTTCCTCTAAATTCGACCTTTCTCATCCCTAACATACCAGTGTAATTAATATTACGTACAACCCGAGGGGTAGTTAGACTCGGTAACAAAAAATAATTATCGAGACCTTGGATTAATTATTGTAGTTTGTGGAGCACATTACCCCTTTAAGGGGGTGAGTTAAAAATTAATAGTTTTTTAAATAATACATTATTTCTATTATTAAAAATTAAACATATGGGGATATGTCTTCATCTTTCATTGAAGTCTCCACAAGAGCTGTATCAAATATAAAATATAGTTTGGGAAGAGAAAGAGAG
>CABFWB010002974.1:0-18635 GCA_902151455.1 Timema bartmani | reverse complement strand
GTGTCATAAAAAACTGTCCCCCCCCTGTGATTATGAAACCTCCCCCCCCGGCCCCCCCCCCCCAAAAAAAAATGTTGGTCGAGTGGTCTAAGGCTTTACTCTTGCAATGAATTGGACTGCCGATGCTGTGGAGATCAAGGTTTGAGTCCCGGTCAGGTGTAGGTTTACTGAGGATTATTTTTCCTAAATGGTTTTACACTCTACCTTCACGTAAATTCATGCACACTTCCTTTAAATTCAACATTCCTCCCCCTTAACGCATTAGAGTAATTAGTACATATCCTAATAGGTCGAGTGGGTAGTAGTAATTATTGAGGAAAAAAATCAATATATGTTTGTTCGAATGCGTCTGAACAAAGAGCTCCTCTTTGTCACTCGGATGTTTTCTATCCCTAAAAAAACAGAATAATAATTTGAAAGTCAAACGATGGAAATGCGTTCTTATTTCCAAAGTTTTTCTAAAAACTAGTTTATAAAATCAATACGGGTGTGACAAAGCCACATTTTTATGATAATAGTTGCAGATAGAAATGCTATGCTCAAAATCTAAGCAATGAATAAGGCTATACCTGCTTTGTTATTATTTTTCATTCCTTTCTCCTTATTTTATACTAGCTTTAGTATTCTATAACGACGACATGTTTTGGTGATGTTACGCTATCTTCAGGAATTATTTGTAATAAAGATGATCGGTGGCCACACGGTATAAGGTGTCACTCTCACAGTAAGCTAGACTTCTGATGATATAGAGAGCGGGATTAGAATATCGGTCGAGTGTACTGAGGATGGTTTTCCCCAAAATGATTTTCCACTCTCCCTCCACGCGAATTCAGGTACGATTAATTTAAATTCATCATTCATCAACTCATTAAAGTAGTTAGTATGTATGCTTATAACCCGAACCGACATTAAGACGTAGCGCTAAGAAAAATAAATAATAATTACTCAAACCATTGGGCACAAGAGCAATGGCGTCAGTTTCTTCTTGTATGGTTGGTCTGTGATAGAGATGTGTTAGTTCGAATCCCTAAACGACTATACTGAGATTTTTTTAATTAAGGATTTTCTAATCTTCCTCTCCTTAAATGCAGGCAGATCTAATATAAATTCAACCTTTAACACATTAGAGTTATTAGCACATAGCCCAAACGGGAAGTAAGAAGTGGTGCTAAAAAAACCTATAAAAATTGGATTATAGATATTAAAGTGGTGCGCTGCCAAAGGGACAGACTCCATCCCGTTTTCCCCCGGTAACACTTGTCAGATTGCACCAACATGTGTCTTTCTCACGGGATCATTGTTACGAACAGACATGCTCGCACATGGCCCATGTTGTAAGTCCGTGGCTTTCCCACAATTCACGGCTAAACTCTCGCTTTTAGGCCGTAGGCAACCTTTTTTACGCTTTGCAGGTTTACGCAATTTGCCCACTGACTGAAACGAGAAGTTTGTTCGAAAGATTACGAAACATAGTAGGCCTAATGGTTTACTTTACATGAATATTACCAAATGTGTTACTAAGCTTGGGATTTTATTTGGTTGACCTTTTAATATACAATTAATTTATAAGTTACATAATAGTTAAATAATTGTTGACAAAATTTAATCTGTGCATAGAGCTTCAGATAAAAATTACTTTTATCGAGACCTCAATGCACTAAAAAACTGCTTTTTTCCCTTTAAAAAAATCAAGATTGGCATAACCCGCTTCGTTGGCCGTATGGTGTAAGGCACCACTCTCGCAATAGACTAGACTTCCAAAGACAGGCTTGATCCAGGTTTGGTGCAATGAGGGTGATTTTTCCTAAATAGTTTTCCACTCTCCCTCTACTCTAAAGAGGGTGCACTTTCTCTAAACTAAACCTTCCTAATCCATAACACAATAGTGCAATCAGTACACAGACGTACAACCCTAACTGGTAGTAAGACTTTGTGCTAATTAACAAAATATCATCCTATGACAGTTCAAATATGTTTACCTACACTCGCATAGGTCACCACCCTAGTTCAGTTAGTAGTGATTATGCCTTCTATACTAAGGGTCCCGGGCTATATTTTCAGCATGGTCGAAAAATGTATCATTGGTGAAATGTGTATTTCCCCTTCAACAGTGATGAATTAACGACCGGGGTTTGAGTGTTGTGTCTGTTATAGATTTATGTTAGTTTATAAGTCGGGTGCTGATAAAATAATTCTGTTCAGAAATGCACATTTAATAACTTTAAAAATGTACACCTTCATATATTCATAAAGTCTGTTCAGCGTAGGAATTGTTTTCTGAAAGGCCTTTTTCCCTACCAGAAATCTATTATATAGTAGGATATTGGTAGGAAAAAAGACCTTTCAGAGAGTAATTCCTACCGTGGAGTATATGTCAAACCACGTGTTCTGTTACATATTTAAGAGATGTCAATATTGACACTGAAAATACATTTGGTAGATTTTTTTAAATGATGGCTACTCTGCATTTTTTTTAAATATCTAATCTCATGAATATGTTTTATGGCAAACCCACTATAAATAGAGCTTTTTGATTCCCGTTTAAAATCTTAGTGAGAGAAGATAAATGTTTAAAGAAGCGCTTAAGCATCCACTGTACTCCAGATGCCCTAGTCACTAACAGTCCACTTATATTAATCACATGACGCAGCAACAATTCAAAATAAGGATCTTCTATCACTTTCTCTCTTGCACCAAGTTTAAAATTAATAACTAAATTTTGATCATTTTATGTTTATGGCGGTAGTAAATGAATGCTTCAATGTGTATTCTTAGAATGTTTTACAGAATATGCTCAAAAGTAATGGTAGATTTATATAATAATAACTTCTAATGTGTGATGAGAGTGAGTTACACAATATGTATAAAAACAGCATAATATCTGAAAAGGTAGGCCACTCAAGTATTGTTGGTACGGTGTTTAGTTCAATAATTAAACTTTTTCTTTGCATTTCTCGAGAACGCCCTCAATCTTAAATGATGCAACCTGCAGAACTGATCTGTGCTGCGAGATACATAATCACGCGTTGATGCGGCGTAGATGGAACCGTTATTTTTCCTTTTAATTTTATTCATCCCATTTTTTGGGTCAGCATAAAGTACGGGTATTTAGAAAATAATAAGTTTAGAGTATAATTAAAATTTAAAATTATAAAATTAAATCCAGTTGAATTTGATAATAGATTAATGTATCCATCTAGTTGGGGGAAAACCGTATTGTATTGTACCTTGCCTGTGTATTTATTCAATCTTTACTTCCTATTTTTTCAAATGACGACTCGTCTGAAAATGTCATTGAAGCAAAATGGGTTGATTGCTTGATCTTGATGACAAACCAAAGATTAAGGCTAACTAATCGACTCGGTTAGGCTGTGCTACGGCTTAGATAGTTAGCCCATCGATAGCGTGCTTGACTCCAAACCATGAGACAGGGATTCATATCCCAGATAGGTTCACAGGGCGTGTCAATGTACAGTACAATCATGTTTTTTCCTAACTCTCTTGAGGGGGAATTATGCCAAATATTCTTAAAATTCACCCTTATTTTTCTGCATCCTTTGACAAGTTAGTGACCCGTATCCCGACTAAATTTATTTTCTAATTTCCAATATAGTATAGGATTTTCTTAACGCTATCAATATATATATATATATATATATATATATATATATATATATATTAATTTTTAAGTTATTAAATTAATTTAATATAGGTAATGTGTTCATGTACCGCTCACTAGCACGCATGCCATAGTTTAGCCATCCCTGATATAGAGATTATCACGACCTGTGTTTGTATGCTAGCCTGTGTGTTGAATATTAATCCTATGTGTTTATATATCTAAATGATGCTTTATTGTTCACAGATAAAGCTCCAGTCCCCCGTAGAAGTCTTCGACACGAAATAATGAAGACTGTGATATGTTTATTAGGTGAGGAACCAGCACGGTTGACCTTATATTTAGCCCCACCCATCACTACAACCATCTTAACCCACTCTTTCACAGACACAAACACTGTTACAAAATTATAAATATTCTTTCAGGTCTGTTAAGGCCAACTTAATATTTTAGCTACTATAAAAACCACTTTTAAAAATATGTATTTAATTCTATTCACGATATTATCAATAAAATCACTTAAACTTAAATAAATATATTAGTATTTTTATACGTTAATGAAAATAAATATCAGAGAAGATCCCCAAATAATATTTATTTTAGAACAAGAGTTTGCTAACCCACTGAGTACAAATGGTTTACTTACAAACTTTAAAACATTAAAAATAATTTAAATCTCACTTGAACACCCTTAGGGTCAGTATTTCTACAGTTTTTCTAAATATAAAAACACTTATTTTTTGCCAAAATAAATAAAATATTGCTTCAGTATAAACGTTTAGTTTAATTTTATACACACAGAAATATCGAATGTCCTTGAATATTGGCACTTGAACATAAATGTTGTAAATAAACTGAAAATTAAATGTTCAAATTAAGCAATGCCCATGACAGATATTCGAGAACTCATAAGATTAATATATGAAACAAATTAAATTAGAAGTATCTACTTGAGAAATATTTTATTTATTTTGGACAAGAACAAGTTTTGTTACAAAAACTTCAAAAATAAGGACCTAAGCTCGCGTTCACTTTCATTTCACCCTAAGACTGTCACGTGAGATGAATTAAGGCTATATCGGGTGGTTGGTTATATACAGATTGTGGATCGAGGAACATCTGAGAAAATTCAAACATATTTTGCGGCCAACAGTTTTACTATATTAATGATTGTGTTATTTTATAGGTATTGATAGTATCTATCAAAAGTAATAGCTGCAGATAAAATCACTTGACGTATGAATATATTAATTTTTTTTAGTAAATACTAGATACGGTTCTTTAAACTAAATTCAAGGTATAGGGGATGAGTTTAACTTTACTACTCGATCGGGGTGTCCGCAAGTTAACACTAACAAGGTAGGGATAAATAAGGTAGAATTTTCCTGCATTGGCGTGGAGGGAGAATGAAAAAAATACCAAACTAATTTAAAAAAATCCATTCACTAGACTGGGATTCGAAACCCCGACCTAATCGTCACTGGCGAACCAGATGAGGCTGATGCCCTAGTCCTTGTACCCAAGGTTAGTAGAGGTAAAGGTTTGCTCGATCATCACATTTCGTGGTTGTCTTGCCAAGCGCGTGACGTAGCCCAGCGACCCCGGCCGCAACGCCGCCAAATATTTGGTGATGCGCGCTTAAAAACACGTTCCTACACGGCTACTGGAGTATTGACAAATATGTTTATCTATATCAATCCAAACAGTGTCAAACAACGGTGTTATTCTTAAAATATTTTAATGAGGTTTATGATGTATTAATATAAACAAAATGAAGCAAAATTAATGACTTTAAAAAGTTACTAAGCGAGGACTTTTTATTTATTTATTGATCAGACAAATTTCGTCAGTGAAAAAGTTTTTCATAATAGTCTGAATTTAATTGTGAATTTAATTAATTTGTGTTACGATGACTAGTTCAGGCGATTTTTTTTTTTAAAGAGAGAGGCTCTGTTTCTACTCCCGAAGCTGTTAGGCGGCGCAGCGGAGGACTGAGTGTCCTTTTGTAATGTTTTGTAACCTACTCCTTGCTGCTGGATAGCATACATTTTAGATGTAAAGTACATTCAAAAATTATAATTTTTAATGTTAAGAAAATTAACATTTAAAAAAATATAACATTTTTAATGTAAAAAACCGAACAAATTATCATTTTTAATGTTAATAAAATTAACATTTAGAAAAGTTATAACAATCATAAATGTATAAAATTTCACATAATTAGTTTTTTTGCCCAATACAACTATTTAAGGGGGTTAACAAAGACCCAGTTATTATGACAAAATCATTTGATTATCTAAATTTACAATAATATTTTTACATTGACGATATTATTATGTTGTGATTTTCTTTAGCTTATTCTGTTTTTGGCATTGTTTGTCATGACGCCTTTTATTCACTTTGTTGTTCTCTAGTTGACCGTTTAAAAATCGTATCTTTACCACGGTTCTAGTTTTAATATATCTACAAATTACTTCCACTGGGAAACCGGGAAACAGGTTTGACATTTTGTGGGATAAAACTTTCACAACACCTTCACATTTTAAGAATTAATAGCCAGAGCTATTATTTATGCTTATTAGTGGGAATTACTCCATCTAGATATTATATTCTGAAAATTGAAAAATGACACCTGGACACGGGAATCGAACCCGGGACCTCTGGCTTAGTACGCCAATGCTCTAACCACTGAGCTATCCAGGACTCGTCCCGTGCCCAGGGTCATTCTTCACTCATATTTTAAGGCAGAGTCTATGATGGACTTGGCGGAAATTGTACAAGTGGCAGCAAACAGCCAACTACCGAGTCGCAGATGGCTGCGTTATCCGATGGCTCGTGATATTAATATAATCACATATTTGTAGCCGACGATTTCCGCTAAGTCCATCATAGACTGCCTTAAAATATGAGGGAAGAATGACCCTGTGCACGGGACGAATCCTGGATAGCTCAGTGGTTAGAGCATTGGCGTACTAAGCCAGAGGCCCCGGGTTCGATTCCCGTGTCCAGGTATAATTTTTCAATTTTCAGAATATGATACCTTCACATTTGTTGAGATTGTCTCTGTGAAATTCTTAGAACTCTTCCTCGCATTTTCTGTTGATATTATGTCCCTCAGGTGATATTCTACTAGACCCCCAAAACTCAAATGTCACAGCCAGGTAGACTCATTTTTGGATTCGTTGCTTTTGTATGTATAGCTTCCTAGGAAGGAATATTTATTACTATATATTTTTGCCACCCAGCTAACTAAGTAGCTTTATGCACCTTCCAATATGTCTTCTGTTAGACTTGCCTCGCTTCCATTCATGGAACAACCAACCTCAAAAAATGATTCATCTTCCTCAGGGGTCTTACATTCGTCAGAGTCAAAAGTAAATGGAATCCCTGCTTGATCGAACACAGTAACGACGATATATTCTTCATTCTAGATGGGCGATGGAGCTGAATTTACATTATTTTGGAGAATACCTGGGTTTTTAACTATTAAAATCATTCTTAGTATATTCAGCGCATTGAGTGGAGTTGGATGGTCTTTTAAACCTCCCCAAGTCTTTATTTGAGAAAAAAAGTTTTCAAGGGCATCCTGGTTAAGCCTGTGAGTCAAGATATATTGCATATTAAATCTAGACCTAACATCACTCAATAACAACTTCAGGGATTTAATGGACAGGAGTATTCCCTTTTGGAAAGGCTGAAATGTATTTTATTCACAACATAGCATATTTTGCACAAGATTATACATGATAAACATGCTATTTCCCTCAGGCATATAGATGTTCATTATATCAAACCAATAGTTCACTGTGCTGATAACAGAAGCCAATCTTGTAGCTAATTCAGCCGATTCTCCTGTCTTCAAAAAGGACAGCGCCTTGGCTGTTGTGTTTGACAACAACTGTGCTGCCAAACGAATATTTTGCCTTTCTGACCCCTCGCTTGAAAAATTAATGGTTTTTAACTTATGACAGGCTCTTAGGTGATCACTGTCAAGCTTAAGTCAAGCTATCAATGGAGATTTGTCAAGCTTAGCCCCATTTTGAAGGACAAAACATGTATCTAAGAGCCAGTTCCTAAGCATTTTTAACAAATGGAGAGCATCGGGAAAAAAGTATACTTTTTTCGTTTTGTCGTTTGGGTAACAAAACCAAGGTTTCTCTATTGTGACACCAATTTTATTCCAGATACGGTAGTTACTTCCACCCATATCAGAAACACAAGGCACTACTTGGTAACCACAATTTTCTATCTTGACAATAGCAGAATTCAAAATGTCCTTGGTCATATTACAACTGAAATCAATAAAAATTGGTTGTTTCCAATTATAAAACAAACCTCTCGCCATAACAACTTGCATTTGTTTGTGTGATCCAAAAACGTGGTCCAATTTTGCATCATATTGCAAAATATCAATCTTTTTGTGCTGTTGCATATTTTCTCCTGCGATTTTCAAAATTTTCATTACATCTTCTATAAATCCTTTCCTTATAGTGAGATTCGAAGCCCACTTGCGTAGTGTTGATAACCCTGGCAAGGGACGTTTGTCCCTTAAATATATGTACGTTCATTTTCCTAAGTATCTCAGTGTGACTGCTAAAGATATTTCTTTCTGGGTCCAATTAACTTTTCTCTTCTTTTCAAGGAGTAAATTTAACTGTTTAGTTGTAAAAACCTCACTTAACTCTTTCTTTATTTCGGTTTCAATAACTTTATTATGAATTTTATTAATTTTCATTGATACAATTGTGTATTGGAGTCTTCGAATCCTCAAAGATTTCTCTCTCAATGGTCTTTTAAAAGTTTCGTTTCCAAAATTTTATTTTATTCTGCTGCATTTTCATACTTTCTAATAATTTCCAAAATGTCGTTTACCTTTAAGTTCTTAGTATTTTGGTCACTTAATGGCGTGTCATTGTCACTTTCTTTCTTTTGCGAGACATCATATAAGCCTATAATGTCTTGTACTAACTGTTTATTAATCCTTTTGTCACGCCTTAAGTTGCGAATCTCATTTAGTTCATTTTTATTACTATTTACAATAGAAGAATTTTCATTGGCATCACTAAGTTTTAATGAAGGTACAGCAGTTGCTTTTAACTTTCTCTTTGGACGCAAGTTCATGAGCTCAGACTTAAGATCACGCTCATAGTAACAAAGTGCTCAGAACAAATTATACATGAATCTGGGTTCCACTTACCGACTCGTTTACCGAGGTGTATCCATTTTTACCGTGTCTCAGGGTCCTTTGGAAATAAACGGTACATATTATTACTCCCGTCAGTTTTTACGGCACTATTGTTACACACAGCTACTGTACACCTCATTCCCTGCATCTCAGTATATCTTTAATAAAGAGCAAATTTTAACAATATTGCTTGATCCAAACGAATAAACTGAATATACTGAATATACTATTACACTGAATGTACTATTATACGATTAATAGTCAATATAAACGGTATATTCATAAACCACTCAACTAAACAAATTAACACCACACTTGTTGATAAACACATGGAGATTTTACCTTAAATCAGCGCGCAATAGTGTGTGTTAACTGAGCATCAAACATAGCAACGAACTGGGTCGCTCGGTGACGTCACAGCAGCGCTGCGTGCTTAGGGAAAAACCGACTGCAGGCCGGTATAGGGATCGAACTAACCTTTTAACAGAGCTAATCTTAGCTTGGCTTAGCGTTCTGTGTGTACCGGCCTTAACACTATATCCATCTTGCCTGTAGGGAGGTGGGGAGTGAGGGGGGGGGGATGTATCAAAGTAGAGTTGTTGTTGTTATTATTGTTGTTGTGTGCGCTTAGGATTCTTGGCGGTCCTTGCGACTGCGCAGAAGAGACCTCCAAACTACAGTCTGGACGACATGCCTGACACCAACTTCGACTGTAGTAACAAGATCATAGGAGGATATTACGCTGACCCGGAGACCGACTGTCAGATGTTCCACGTCTGCGTCAAAATCCCCGGCGTGGGGGTGAGTGCGGACCCCCAGGGTTTCAATAAACAATACATTCATCATCATCATCATCATCATCATCATCATGAACAGCTTCCACCCACAGGCTGGGTCTGTTTGGAACATAAGGCTTTCCACCACCTCCTTTCCTCCCACCACCTCTCTGCCTCCACCTTGGCCCAGTCCTCTCCTCTCTCCTCCACATTCTTCCTTACTCTCTTGGTCTTCCTCTCGGCCTCCATATTCAACATCCTCCTGGACATCCTTTCCCTCTTCATTCTTATCACATGGCCATACCACCTTAAGTCTTGCCTTCTCTATCCTGTACATTACTTGGTACAATTAGCTTCAAAGGAAGAGCTTCATCTGACAGTAACAAGTGGTGTAACTAGTCTCACAAATCTATACTCATTTTATTTTGCTAAGTGCCTAAATATCATACATATCTATTTGACTTGTAATCATATATTTTCGAATGTTATGAATCTACCTATTGTATTCAGTTCATTTTTTCTTACATCATATTTATTTAATTAAAGCTGCTTTTTGATTTATATAGTCTACCCATTCACTTATTTAAATTTTATAAATTGAATTAAATTCTATACCCGCTTCAGTGGTCGTGTGATCTAATGCGCTACTATTGCAGTAGACTAGTCTACCCATGACGGGGGGGTCGAGGTTCGAATCTTGGTCGGTTGTACCGAGGCTTTTTTCCCAAAACTGTTTTCCACTCTCCCTCCACGTTAATGTGGGTACACTTCATACATATATAACCTTCCTCATTCCTAAAATAACTAGCGTAATTGGTACATAAGCGTATAACCCGAACAGGTGGTAAGACGCGGCGATAAAAATTATTCTATAAATTACTCTTATTATTATTTTTAGCTACAAGACTTCCGTTTCCTGTGCCCTAATGAGACGTCATTCGACCAAGAGAACCAGATCTGCGCAAACTGGTTCGACATCGATTGCGAGGCAACCACTCTCTACTATAGCGACAACTTCGACCTTTATCGTATCGGTAAGTTCCTGAATATTTGAGAGTAGGTGGAAATAGGATTTTCACTTTTCTTCTCAGCCAGAACCGGGACAAAAAACAACAACATAAATTGCCTACCTTCAAGTGTCGCCAATGGCTAAGTCACCGGTGGCTGTGATATCAACGATTGCTCTCAGTAGCCGATTATATCCATACGTCCATCACAGACTCTGCCTTAAAATATGAATAAAGAACTGCCTCAAGTACGGGACGATACCCGGATAGTTCTAAGGCAGAGCAGTGGCACGCTAAGCCAAAGTTGCTGGGTTCACTTACCTTGTCCAGGTGTCGTTTTGTAATTTATTCGAATATGATTTATATACGGCTCATGTCCGTAATTATAATCATTTATCCCCCAAGGTTTGCCTTTCAAACACACTTAAATTCTATAGCGTTGTTTTCTGCCATTTTCATTGGTAACGTTTAAAACCCAGATATCCTAATATATATATATATATATAGAGAGAGAGAGAGAGAGAGAGAGAGAAAGAGAGAGAGAGAGAGGTAATAGAATTTAAAACAGTAATACAATTCCCGAAGCACCCACACTATTTTAGTGGTATCAGGAGGTGAACACAAACAGTCCAATTTTCATAGGAAGACTGCTATTAAGGTTACTCAAACCTACTTTCCCATATTCATACGTCAAACCGTGTGATCTGCAGTATTGTCACTTTTGATTGATAATACCTTTTAAATAACACTAATAAAATAGTTCAAATATTATCAATGTTGTCCGTAAAAAATTATTTCCACATTTTCTAAAAGTCTTTTCCTATAAAAATCGGAGTGTAAATACCCTACCTTTACCCCTCACTGGCTGCGAATAGTATTAACTAACAACAATCATAATTTTTTTCAGTTTGCGCCTCTGTGTTGTTAATTTATAAAGCTTAGGCCCGTTCATATTACAAGTTATTGGCAAGTTAGCTATGCTCATGACAGATTCCAAACAACTGTTGATATCCCCACGTGAAGAAAATTAAACTCTATGTTTGTACTGGAACCATATTTTATTTATTTTAGCAAAAAAAAAGTTTTGTTATAAAAAGTGCAAACACACCTCCCCTTTTTAGCGTCCCCTTCCATCCCACTAACCGCTATTTTTAAAGTAATTACTAAACTAATAGTGTTTAATCAGCAAAACAAAGTGTCTACAAACAATGAACAATTGTAGCCCGCGTCGGTGGCTAAATGGTCTAAGACGTCAGTTTCGCGATTGATTTAATATTTGGTAATGGAGAGCCCAAGGTCGGAGTTTTGAACTGAGGGTAGTTTTATGCATTGTGATCTATCATTGTGGTCCTACCCCACCTTTGCCGAGCTAATACGAGCTCCTTTCCTGCTATCTATCTAATTAATACCCTCTTCGGTGGTCGCATGGTATGACGCGTCACTCCCGTGTTGGACTGGATTGCTGATGACGGAGATATCGAGGTTTGAATCCTGGTTGGGTTAATAATTGAGGGTAGTTCTTCCAAGATCAGTGGTTCCAAGCCTTTTTTTTTTTCAAATAACGTCCCTCTTGTCAGATCATCTAATTCCCGCAACACCCCCCACATTTTCTTATTTTTTGGGGTGATTACAAAAATAAGATTAAAAAAAAAGTGTTGTTTAGAACCACTTATTTATTTAATACAAAAACCAATGTAACATTGGAAGCATAGAGATGATATATTAACACTTAAGACGGACTCACACTTACAGGACTGTGCGTCGGCCGTGTCATGTCGTTAGCATTTAGTGCAAGAACAGTCCTCTGGGAGTAAATCAACCAACGGTCTGCAAGAACCAATTTATCTCACTTACTTTGGAAAAGATATTGAAATAAAAAATGTCTTTGATTCTTAATTGATTTTAATGTATTCTCCTAGTGGTTCCACTCCCCCCCTTGAAATGTATTAAATTCTTAGACTATTTTTGATGTTGATTCTTAATTGTTTTTGTCCACCTCTTCCCCCTAAAGTGTTCACGACCTTCAGGTTGGATACCACTGTCCTATAAAGTTTTCCACTCTACCTCCACGCAATTGTGGGTACACTTCCTATAAATTCAACCTTCATCATCCCTAACACATTAGCGTAATTAGTACATATGCGTATAGCCCGAAAGTGTAGTAATATGAGGGGCTTGAAAAAAGTCTTCCTCGTCCTTAACCCGTAGACTAAGCCATTAATAGTCTTGGTGCTAAAAGTAATAATAAAATAACTTTTTTGTTTGCAGGCTACAGCCCAGTGAAGACCTCCAGTTTCTCCGCCAGTAGCCCCACGCCCATCCCTCTGGGGCCATCCACCACCCGGCCGAGCCTTCGGGCGTCTGCCTCACCCACCCTTAGGCAGCGCCCCCGCCCACAGACCCGACCCGCCGAGGAGGAAGAAGAGTACTTCCTGCAGAGGAGCGAAACAGGAGACAGACGCCTGCAGCAGAAGGACCTCAGGTAGCCTACAGCAACAATATTTACAACATATGGGCCTGGTGATATCTTACGCTCATTTGACTATTAGGATGCCCACATGAGATTCTATGTTACTTAGTAACCCCTCTCACCCCACGTATAACACTGAACTTTGGTAAGTAATACAGCTCGAAACAAGCGTCGTATCATGACGGAGTTTTCTGTCCCCACCTTTAAGAAATCCGTAAGAACCTTTTACCAAATAAAAAAAAACTAAATAAAAAATAATTATTTTAAGATAGATACACTATTCAATCAACTGTTCTTAATTTCGCTGCTGTCAATTTAATGCAGAAAACTGTACTTCACTACGTTTTATGGTTTGAGCGTAATCGTTTGTCAAATGTCCCAGTTAATCACCAGAAGGGATCCCCCCCTCCCACGTTTAATTTATTGGACCTCAAATTGTTTCCCATGGTTCGATGCCTGACCGGGTGTATTACAGGTGTTTCGACCCTCATCTGATGTATTTTAAAAGATTCACCATTCTCATCATGATATCTTATATTAATTCAAAGATTAAGTTTATGAACGACAGTAGGCCTACTGCTGCGTAAAAAAAGTAGAATATACTTTTAACACGTGATTGTACACTCTCAGCCAAGAATACATTCATTACTGCCAAAAATATTACTCATGTTTTCTTTCGTGTATTTTTGCCAATTTTTTTTAATACAAAATAATAATGATGAGATTATGTAAATGGCTTGTTGAATAGTAAAATCACAGTTTGGTTCAGAATCTTAGATATATTTTTCTTAGACATTGTAAAAGTGGGAACCAATGGACTTATTATTCCTGGACTGTGCATCAAATATACAGCCAACCAAAGCAACATGACTATCGACCTATAACGCATTGTCCTCAAATGACGTCACGGCCTCAGAGAGATGTTAGCCACGTCCGACTGGGAAAATATCTAGACATGCGCTGTTTATGAGTAATTAGTATATTTAAAAACCACATTAGTGTATCAATTTGACTTGCATACTAGTCTTTCTTAGAGTTCTGACCTAAAAAAAAAAAGTGAAATAATCCATGTGAGAAATTTGCATTAATTAACACACTATTGTCTCCATACCTGAAACTGTTATTTTAATGTGTTTAAAACAGGAGTAGTGGCAGCGGCAATTTCTTCGGTAAGGACAAGGGCAAAGAGGACGACTACGAGACCGAAAACTACCCGCGTAAGCCTGTCAAAAAAGTTATAATTCACCACCACCACCACCACCACCACCACTACCACACCGGTGCCGGTAACGTTCGTAGACCAATCCTTCGATAGCGCCCCAATCGTCAACAAGAAGAAGGTCGCGGTCCGTAAGCTACGCAAACGCCCCCAGCAACAACAAGAATATAACAACGTGGCGGCGCAAGATAGCGGCAGCTTCCAGTACAACAGTCCTAGTACGGCCGCGCCCGCGTATAACCAGCCAGAAACTTACAACAATAACAACTACAACAATGGTCAGAAGAGCTACGACACGTCCTCTTCCTTCGCTGGCAACAATGGAAACTACTTTTCTTCGACGGTTAGTCCATCAACATCTAACTACAACGTGTATACCCAGCGCTACAACACAATTCAGAGGGTAAATCCAACCGCTAGCTCGACAACGCAGACACCAACCTCGTCTGCTGCTCGCAATAATTATAACTATGATAACTATCAGCAAACTAGCAACAATCAAAACAATTACAACGCTAATAACAACTATTACAACACCAATGCGGCTCTAAGTTCTACCACCTTAAAGTCCTTTGAATCTTCAACAACCCTGGCACCAAAAGTAAATAATAATTACAACAATTATCAGACTCCACAGAGAAAGGTACCAGAGTATTCAACTACCAGCAGTACTCAAGCGCCCAACATTTATTACAACAACCAGAACCAACAAAGAGGAAGGAACAGTTACAACAATGAAGCGTCTTCGACCACCAACTACCAAACCACAGCAAACTATCAAAACGTGAACAATGATTACACCTACAACAATAATAAGTTCAACCAAAGAGGAAACACCGAGTATTCATCCACCGCATCTCCTTCAACATACGACCAGTACAACAATAATTACCAGAGGAAAACCGGTAACAGCTATAACCAAGGGAACACGGAAAACGTCTCCAAGACCACGTTAAACTATCCGTCGGCTACTTCGACAACCACGAAAGCCCCGTCGTACGACTACAAATATCAACCAACGAGTAGTGAGGAGTTCACCAAGTACAAGAGTGACAACTTCGACTACCAAAAGAGGACAACCCAAGTCCAGGCAAGCTACAACGCCAACTCCCAGACCGATGCTGATAAAATCGAGGGTGAGTTCTTGAAGACCGCACCTAGCAATAACTATAGACCTAGCAGCTTCAACACGTATCAAAACACCTACGACAGCAAAACAAATACCAATAATAATTACAATACTTTCAACAACACCAACAATAACTACTACAACTCGAACGCAGCGCCCAAATCATCGACGTACTCCAGCACGGAGCAAAGTTCCACATTCAGCAACGCATACAACAACAAACAGACGACCAAAGCTTTCACCAACAATAACAACTACTACACTCAAACGACCGTTGCAACACCTAGAGCGTTCGCTGTAGCGTACTCGACGACAAAACAACCGGAGGTAGCAGGAAGTACTTCTAGTAGGCAGTCATCCGCTGCAGTCCCATTCTCTAGTAGAGGGTCTTCGGTGAATGTTGCGGCCAGCAAAACAACCTCGGGTGTTGGTGGTTTCAACAGTCAAGACAGTCTTAAGGTCGTTGCCAATGCCGCAGCACCTGCATACGAGATCCCAGCCGCCAAAGTCCACGTCAGCAAAAGACCAGAGACAGTGGGTAAGCCCGCTTCCTCAACGCAGAACTTGAAGGACGTCTCTTATGACTACGCATACTACGATGATGTGAATTCGGAGTACGATGGTGTGGATCCGATCAGTGATCATCATTTCGGGAAGGGAAAAGAGTCTCTTAAAGTTGCCAGGTCTGCCCAAAGATAAATGATGAATTACCTGTGAATAAATACATTTTTTAAAATACAGTATTGTGTGTGAACTTAAGTGGGGGCCATGAGAATGGTAAATAATTTCCATTCAAAGCATACCATTCAAATGGTTAAATAACAAATGATGGTTAACTTAATGGCTGACATATTTTTGAAGCTAAGTTTATCAAACACAGCCCTTATAATTAACTTATGTTATATTACCATATATAAATTTGATCTTTGACCATAAGCCGAGTAAACAAAGTCTTTTTTTCTATCCAGCAAGTTGTGCTTGATTAAAATTCAACAAATACGACCTATTATTCAGATGCTTGAATAATGAGTATTAAGCAGCAGCATTAATTTGTGATACATATTACTAATTAGTCGTTGGTTGAAATTAAAAATATTAAGTGTCAATACATATACATTTTGGACTATTGATTGTTGGAAAATAAAAATATTTGATTTTATAAAATACCAATCATATTTAATAATTCAATAAATGTAAAGATTTTATATTGTTATATCTTTCAACCAATTGAAAATTAAATAATTACATCATGCATTATGTGTTGATTAAAAAATTAGTATATTTACTAAGGTTTGTAAATAAGTTTTTGTATAATGTTTTTGGGGGGGATATACCACCATGTTGAAAATTGTACATTGTTACAAAAAATAAAGATTGAAAATAGAAGTTGACCTTTAACATAGAAAATCTTCTTGAATTTGCGAGAAATTTAACAAAAAATTTGTCCTGCAGTGCCTCTAATTGTTTCTCAGACAGATGGTTCGGTTCAAAATAGGACACTGGACATCCTTATGTATATATGGTTCCTTTTCAGTTTATAACCCTGTGTTTCTAGGTAAATAAAAAGAGGCTCACTGTGTTAATGACACATAATATTAGATAGGAATGTGTTTTCAAACCTCTCAAAAATCGTACCTTTAGCAATATGGACATGTATAGTGGCATTTTATTTTAGTAGAAAACAACTTTTAGAAAATGACACCGAATTGTGGCCAGCAAAGAATACATTTTGATATATATGATTAGTGCTATTTTATATACATTGTAAAGAGGTAACATGACTCGACGTAAGAATATATGAAATTAGATTTAGTAGCTTTTCTAGCTGTCAGATAATGTTCTTCCAATGAAAATTGACTGTATTTATTGAAATTTATTTTTTATGAGACATGGAGTGAGTGGGCAAAGAGGATAAAGGAAAGGAGAATAGGAAGCTCACACATTCACTTAGCATTACTGGAATAAGATGTTTGGTTGAGGTTATGTGCTGAGTTACAGCACTATACATATAGTTTTCCTCTCTTTTACTTTATGGATACAGAGAGTAATATGCATTTACATCTATCTTTTTAAAGGAAGAACATTTTCAGTAACGAAGTGATGGATCTTTTTTCATCCAACAGTCACACACTGAACGCAGGTGACCTTTATTTATGTTTGTTGTAAGACGTAGTGTCATCGCTAGATTGTTTTTGTCAAATAAATCTAAATAAAAAAGATTCATTTTGTTTATATCAGTATTTGATTTATGTTTCTTGTTTGGATCTTAACGAGACAATTCATCAGAACTATAAAATAAGTCATTAGAATTAATCATTTTCCCTTTTAAATTATACTGATTCTATATGTTTCTCTTTCGACATTTCAGTAGATTTAATTTTTGATCCAATATTATTATGATTACGAGTGATTATCAAGTAATCTGCTAGCGACTTGCTACTCACAAGTTTCAAATCTAGGGGGCCCAATGAAAGACTTAACTTGCTTGCTCTCCTTTGCATTGAGCACAAGATATGTGTGACACACTTATTATTCAGGAATGGGCCATATGCAGTAAGGAAAGCAAGAATATTTTATGTTTGGTAAATTTTCTATTCGTATGATTATTCAAAAGTGAATAGTATTTCCGGATTGATCTACTCAAATCTAAATTTAGTTTTGTTGTTTGTAAAACTTTTAGAAGAAGGTGGGGAAAGTTTTTCCCCCGGTACTGGACCAGGTTTGAACACCTGGTGAGCCAAAATACAAATTTAGTTTATATACTATAAATCTTGGATTATTAATCGATTCCATAACTATTATGATAAATTATTTATTATACTAAAACTATTCTAGGGTGGAAAAACGGTACAATTTATTGTCACTAATCCGTCAATGTTATCAGTATATCGAATATAAACAAATATTGGAGGCTTTACATGTTTAAAACGTAGATTATATGGCACAATTTCTAACATAAATTCAAATTCATCTCCTATGAGCAGATAGGATCCACCTTACAAATGGTTTATGTTCCACTAAATCTTACTCGTGTGAATATACTTTAGAGTTTTGCTTGGTTCAACATCGGTAAATTTGGACATAGTCGAAATACTCTTTCTTTCCCTCCCCTTCCCCCCTGCATTAAGCGACGCAGCAAAACCACAACAAGATGTACCAAGTGATTTGTCGGTGCATTCATTAGCTTTATTGAAATTCCATTTATCCGAATCGATCTCTATCTTTGTGTT
>CABFWB010002973.1:79043-91597 GCA_902151455.1 Timema bartmani | reverse complement strand
AGACGTGCGTTGAAACTGCCACGCCTGTTCTTCCGCCATACTAGTAGAACAGTTGGTGAAAGCATGGTGATCATATCCGGAAACATCCGTGTACTGTAAGTAGAATCTCGTGTATCTTAATTCTAAATCTATCAGTATTAATTTTCCTCTTCTGATTCTCTTGTCGTAATTTAGGATATTGTGTGGATTCTGGCTTGTAGATGTCCTTTGATTTAAGTGACATGCTACAGATTCATCTATCAAGACTGATATTTTGCCCGATACTTCTAAAACTTGTTTTAAGATTTTTTTTTAATTTCATCAGAAACGTGACAAATTATTTCCATTGCAATTTTTTTAGAATGGAGCCCCACACCTATATCCAAGCCATTCAATTTTTGCTCTCAAAAATATCAAAATGGTCAGTTCAAGACTTAATGTTTTTTGCAATAAAGTAAGCTGTTCTAAAGGCCTTTTTTGTTGTCATAAAGTAGGATGCATTCATTTAATCAAAAACCTTGTCTAATGACTCGTTTTTGGCCTTGGCAGCAATACTTTCAGCTGTTGTGTGACCAAAAAAATTTTTATGTTCAAAGATTTTTTTTCTCAAAGATTTAAGTTGAGTGGTTTCACTTGATCCATTAAATGTAACTAAGTATGAACGCCATTCTTTCGATATGCTCATGCACTCTTTTTTAATGCGCCAAGTTGAGCAACTTCTTTACAAACATTACAACCAAGTTTCCCGTTGCTACAATCAAGCCAAGAGAAAGCTTTTTTTTTACGTTCCCACATTTCTTCCGTACAAATGGAAGGCCAGTGAGAAATATTTGAGTCCTGAGTCCATGAGCTCAGTACAGGCTGAGGATTATCAATAACCCACTTACCTTCGGCTTCTGTAGGCTGCACAGACGAGCTTTCGTCAGATTTAAGGAGAGGATTTGCATCGCGATAAGCAGAGGTTGAAGACTCATACGAAGACTGTTTCCTCTACTGAAGGATAATGTGAGAGTTTTTTTGTTTTTATTAGCACTATTAGCTGATTTCATGACAATTATATATCAATAACATATTTTGTTCATGCACAAACACAAAGCATTTACCAAGAACACAATGGTACTGTATAGACACACATAACATTTAACAGACTAAATTACAGATAAACCAAGAGTCGCGACTGACATGCAAGACGCGGAAACCACTAATGACTCATCAGTATTGAGGGATTAGGAAGAGGTGTGTGCCAGCCAGGGAGGAGTAACCACCTCCACCCCAAATCATTTATCTTATTCCCTTTATTTTTGTTTGGTTATCTGGAGGTGTCCTTCTATCTGCTTACCAATTATGAATTTCTACCACACCTGAACCTGTTTTTTTATACACCTTACACCCTTTTCCCCTTATTTTATGAGTTTCCATTTAAAATTTTGAGAATATTTTTACTATTTTAAAGTTGTCCCTTTACCTTCCTTCTAAAATTAAGTTTTCTACCACAATGAGAGAAAATTGTTTATATTAATCTTGGAGGTTTTAAACCTCTTACTCCCGTCCCCGTTTTGTTGAATTACAGCTTAGAAATGTCATTTTTTAGGACACACCTTTTATATTTTGACTATCTGGAGTTGTCCTACATGACTTCCACCTGCACTATGAGAAGTATCTGTTCCTATTAGTTATGTAAATTTGTAACCCCTTCACCTCGCTTATTCCGAGAAATTTCAAATTTTAAGATATGATCTTCCTCTAGGACACATAAAGTTTTCATGACAAATGTCACTACATATTCAAACTACCAAATCATCTTCATGTAGAACGTGTAAAAGTATTTTGACAAATATCACAACATCCTCTAACTACCATCTATAACACATGAAAGTCTCATATCTAATGTCACGACATCTTCAAACTATCATATAGAACACATGAAAGTCTCATATCTAATGTCACGACATCTTCAAACTATCATATAGAACACATGAAAGTCTCATATCTAATGTCACGACATCTTCAAACTACCATAAAGAACACATGAAAGTCTCATATCTAATGTCACGACATCTTCGAACTACCATATAGAACACATGAAAGTCTCATATCTAATGTCACGACATCTTCAAACTATCATATAGAACACATGAAAGTCTCATATCTAATGTCACAACATCTTCAAACTACCATATAGAACACATAAAAGTCTCATATCTAATGTCACGACATCTTCAAACTACCATCTAGAACACATGAAAGTCTCATATCTAATATCATGACATCTTAGAACTACCATATAGAACACATGAAAGTCTCATATCTAATGTCACGACATCTTCAAACTACCATCTAGAACACATGAAAGTCTCATATCTAATGTCACGACATCATCAAACTACTATATTATCTTGTCTCCAAACTCAAACTTCCCCACATACAGAAATCTCCAGTCTTGTCGCGTCTGTCATCAATCTCAATCCACGTTATCTTTATGCCACTACCAAGCCAACAACTTTCACGCATCATTTTATATAGCGATAACACTTTTTTTGTTGACATTTCCTTACTGTTATCAAACCTCTCTCAGTTTTACGTCGTCTCCGCTTTTAACAATATAACTTTCATAATATGCTTACATTAAAAATGCGTGTTATATCTTTTAACGGCTGTAAAGATTCTGTACTACAAGAATAAAAAAACATCAAAGATTCGTATGGAGATCCTTATTTTCTTCGTAGTATGTAAAATTCTTGTTTAGACAAAGATTACGATATAGTTATTAGCTAAGCCGTTATTCAAGTATGAGGTCTACTTATGAATATCAGCCTCCCCAGTAGTCACGCACGGGGAGGTCCAGGTTCTGATATCACCCAGATACAGGCGCGGATTCAGAGGGGTGGGCCAAAGGGTCAGTTGACCCCCCTGTGAAAGTTAGAAAATTAATACAAAAAACAAAATGTAAGTTAAAATTTTAGAAAGAAAATTCAACACACATAAATTATAGAATTTTTTGTCTTTTTACGCGCACCTCTTAAGCCGGGTCCACACGTGCGTTATTCGTCCACATTTATTCAATTTCCGATATGACTCACGCAAATATGGAAAAAATATTCATTTTCATTTACGAATATTTGTCGTGCATAGCGAGTAACGAACATTGCTCCGCATAGAGACGGTAGACTACCACACATCAAAGAAGACTAATAATCGCCTGAGAGCAGTTCATCCACGAATACCGAATATAGAGTGTGTGTGTGTGGACAGCAAGAGCGGCGGAACTGTGGGGGACTCTGACCCCCTGGAAAAATATGCCCCTTCCTGGAGTAAATTCTCCCCTGATATATTTCAAATCCTTCGATATTATCGAATATGAAGCTGAAGGATGGCCTTAAATCTAACTCCAAATGACTTCTAGATGTATTCTGTTGTCAAAAATTTGCCAGAGAAGACCGATTTAAATAATTACTAGACTAAAGTTATCTAACTGGCAGAAAAAGTCAGGGAAGGAAAGCTCTAAATAACTTCCAAGGTCATCCAAATTTCATAAATGTCTAGGTGATAACAACTCAAAATAGCATCTAGGTGCATGTCATTTTGAAGAATTTTCAGGTGAGGACCACCCCAAATAGCCTAGTTTATGAAATAATTCAATTTTAGAAATTTTGTCGGTGGAAGACAACTTCAAAGATTATCTTCTAGAGGTATCTAGCTAACCTAAAAAATTAAGGTGAGGATCACTTTAAATAACTTCTAAGGGCATCCAAATTTTAAAATCTCTAGTTAAGGAACACTTTAAATGATGACTTATAATTTATAAAAAGAATCTAATTTAAAAAATCAAGTCCAAGACTAATCATAGCATCTAGAGTGAGCCATTTTTCACAAAATTGTTTAGAAGGAAGACTACTCCAAATAGTTTATAAAAACTATCTAATTTTTAAATTTGGAGAGGATGACCACGGATTAAAACATGCATAAGATAAAATATGAATGAGGAATTATTGAATGGCTTTAAACAGAAGTCTAACATTGTAAGTAACTATGCTATTTTTTTATTATGACCCCCCTATGAAAATAATTTGAATCCGCCTATCACACACGTACTAGCAGAAATTGTCAAGGTGATTAAGACACTTCCTTTGCTTCGACATTATAACAATACGATGGTAAGCAAATCAGAAGATAAAAAATACTCTCCAAATAAACACAGATCAACCGCTGACGCTATATCTGTATCTTCGTAACTGAGAGAGCTATACGGCTATACTTAGTACAATATCCTCTAGACACTACTGCCATCTATGAGTAAATGCGAAATATATTTGGTTATGTATCTGATCAGTGTAATTGTTTTAATACAAGTTATTATGTTTGCGTGCAACAACTGTACTGTAGGTCATTTGACAGATCAAGGTCATATTCCCTTCACTAAAATGTAGTAAGGTACAAGCGTTACGTGTGAACACAATCACATATAAATACAAAAATTGTGACGTGATGTGACATTTTTACTGTCATTTCCAAGATCTAGACCAAAAAAAAAAAGGGACTAAAAACAGCCAAAATATTTCTGGAGGTAAAAATATTGTTGACTAGGGGACGATAGGTAGGGTAACTAAAATCAAAGACGTAAACATTCATCTGCCCACCCGATTCAGTGGCCGGACGTTATAAGGCTTCACTCTCGTGTTGGACTGTTCTGCTGATGACGAGGATATTGGGGCTCAAATCCCGGTCAGATCTACCGAGGGTGTTTATTTCTAATTGGTTTCCCACTCACCTTCCACGCAAATTCCGGTATAATACCTATAAAACGCTTCCTTCCTCATTCCTCCTCCATTTTACTAATTATCATATTTGCGTACAACCTGAACAGGTAGTAATACGCAGTGATAAAAACAACATAAAATCATTTATTTGGGGGAGAAAGTGCCTAGTGTACTCAACCAGGACTTGAACTCCGTTATCCATCAATAGAGTCCAGCATGCAAGCCTTGAGCTTCCATGAATAATAAGACCCCTAGTGTATCAAATAAGTAAAGTAAAACTGAACCAAAATGTTTAAATAAAGACGGTATGCCCTGAAGAATTGTTGTGTCCCAAAGAAGACGAATTGCAAGTGGCTCTCGCTTACTCCGTGGATCGGAGTTTTAACTAAGAAACTGTCAGTGAACCATTACGTATTTAAACTACAATATCTCGAAATAAAGGAGAGAATAAACTGTCAATAAATTATCGCCCACTTTCACTGACTATATCACAGTAGGGTACATAATTCAAACCCTTCCACACAAAGTAGGACCATACGCTACGCAAAGTGGTCCTGCGGTATTGGGGTCGTTGATTTAGAACTATTCTAAGATTATAGGGTGTAGAAAACTTTTTTTCTTTTGATGGTTATCTGTAGAGAAAAATAAGGGAAAAATGTAGTAAAAGGAGGGTTGTGAATTTATGTTGGAAGTCTGGTTTGTTAATATATGGGAGAAAATAATTAGCCTAATCTTATGTCTTAGGCTAAATTTATATCCATGCATAGTGCACATCTAATAGTAAATAACCCGCTTCGGTGGCCAAGTGGTCTAACGCGTTATTCTATAAGAAGACTAGACTACCAAGGACGGGGAGATCAAGGTTTGAACCTCGGTCGGGTCGGGTGGTTTTCCCTAAATTGTTTTACACTCTCCCTCCACACAAGTGAGGGTACACTTCATCTAAATATAACTTTTCTAATCCATAAAACCACTAGCGTAATTAGTACATAAGTGTATAAATTGAATGGGTAGCAAGACGCGCTGCTAAAAAATATTGAAAAATACTACGTGGCGCACAGTACACAATATTATTTATAAGAAAAACACAACGGTTTATAATGAAACGTAGTGTTTAAAATTTTACTTGAATCTATTGTGTTTTATTAATAGAAAATGGCCTACTTTCTTTGTAATTTTAGATAAAGTCTTTAAAAATACTTCAATAAAGAGTTTACTCGAAAACCAACGTTAGTTAAACTTAATCTTTTGAAACTTGAAATCAACCTATTTTAAGTTTTGCCTGTACTATTATAAAAATTTAATCAAACCTGATTTTTATTTTGTTCTAATTTTTTTTAATATCATGAATATTATGGTATATCATCTTTTCAGTAACAGAATAAAAATTAGAGGTGTACCGATCCAGTAAAACAGATTACCGATACCGATTACCGATTGTTTAAAATAATTGTTCATGCTATGATTATTTACACCGATTAGTCCCGATTATCGATTATTTATTAATAACTATTAGAAATATGCTTGAGAGAATAATAACAATTAGTACAAAAAGATTTTATTTAAAAAACAACAGTTAAACCTCTGATAATCTTAGTCTTTGATTAATCTTTACACAATCGGCGAAAGTTGTAACTAGATTGTTAGTTTTATCGACGGTATGAATTCATATTTCTTTATCTGGTTATGTCATCTTTGCATAGCCCGCAACCCAGATGCCGTGTGTATATAAGTATTTTTTGTGTTATTTTTATCACTAAGCTCCTACCTATAAAATTGTGCTTTAAATTTTACTTAAAAAGATGATTAATCGGCACAGTAATCGTCGATTACAATTAATTGTCTTTGCACTAATAATCGCCCGATAACTATCCTCATCAATAGCCTACACCCCTAATAAAAATGTAAAATTTTCCCTTTATTTTCAACCATATTATTTACAATCGTCATCATTGACGCAAAAACAAAGAAAATTCGTTAATAACAAACAAGTACGACTACCACAAGGCACTTAAAACAACAACACACAAGCTAATTAGTTTCGTCTACTGTGTATACTGGCATTTAATTGGCTATAGCCTCTCCTCGCATTCTTATTGGCTGATCCGTTTCAAGTTCAATGATTTGTCTACACGACATACACTCCATGCATATCGTATAATAATTTAATGTTAAAACAACTATATCCATCGTGTAATATTAACTATTCACTATGTATCGATTATAAACGCTATCATTGAAAATAATGTGTTTAAATATATTGTGCATTATTTACTATGTATTAGGCACTGATCACTTTTAGCTATGCGTTATGCATGAATACAAACTGAGCCTTAAAGGCACTCTATTCTAAAGAAAATATTCTCACACTGATGAATTTCTAATGGGAATTGCAGTTCTAAAGCTTATGAAACTTCTAGAACAACTCGAACCATCCTCAACGATCTGTTGAAATCCTATTAGAAATTACATTATTTGAGGAAGACTGGATATATGTTTCAAATTATTTACTGATCTCATAATTGTCGCATTTCGCGTAAAACATAAAAGAAAATGAGCTAATTCTACTTTTCCTTGATTTTTTTTTTTGCCATAAATTAAAAAAAACCAAGAGCATATTTTAAAAATAAATTATCACACTCCAACCACATCCCTATACCCCTTCCCTCCCATATAACATCTTACTACCCGTCTGGGCTATACACATTTAAAAATAATATACCAGTTGGGTAGGGATAAAAGAGGGAATTCAGAAGAAATGTCTCGAATTTGTGTGGATATTGAGTGGGGAAACCTAGAAAAAAATGTCCCCCCACACACCAGTGAACTAGGCCAGGATTTTAGCCCCCACCTTCTAACCTCCGTGCTCACTGATGTGAATCAGAAATAATAATAATAGTAATAATACGATATAAAATAATAACTTTGATTTAGAAAAATTGGGCTTACTAGTTTTATATTAAAATAGTATTATTATTTTTATTTGACAACAAACACATCACCTGCACTGGTGATCACGCAGACTATACTTTAAGATCGTCAAGTTTGGTTTGCTGGTGACGGTAATGTAGGGATTTGAATCATGGACGGCTGTACTTAGAGTGTTTTTTCCTAGGTAATTTCCCACTCTTTCTTCACGCAAGTGCGGATACATTTCTTGTCAAATCATACCTTCTTAATTCCTAGCACATTATTGTAACTAAATTCGTATGGCCTAAAATGTATTTCTAATACAAAAAATCGATCTTGTTAAGTTCCCTCAAAGCCATGTGGCCTAAAATCGTTTGACCTAAAGTAATTTGGCCTAAAGTCATTTGGCCTAGAGCCATTTGGTCTAAAGTTGTTTGGCCTAAAGTCGTTTGGCTTAAAGTCATTTGGCCTAAAGTCGTTTGACCTAAAGTCATTTGGCCTAAAGTCGTTTGACCTAAAGTCATTTGGCCTAAAGNTTGGCCAAAAATTAATTTCTAATAGAAAAAAAACCGTCAAGTTCTCCAAAAGTAATTTGGCCTACACTTTAGGCTAAATGACTTTAGGCCAATGACTGCTTACACGAAGCCAACCTATTTTTAATTACTCTACAATTGAAATTGCTTTATTTTTACATTCATATGGTGAGTATTTGTGCGTTCCAAAAGAATGCAGTCATGTGATTATTTGGAAAAAGGAGAAGACTTTAATACTGCTTTCCTTTTCTTCTTCCTTTTACGTGTGTAAGTCGAATGAATTCCCCCTCGTGTATTGTGAATAAAGATTTTTCATGTTCTCATCCTAAGATGGGAATCTAGCTACCGCTCACGTTTGTGTTGCCTAATTATTTTGCGACCGTCTTAAATGAAATATGAATCATTATTCGAGTGGAGAACACAGAAGATTGTACTAATTGAGGATTACTGTACAATTTAATAACTAGTTTATCAATCTTATGATGATTTATCTGCATTTCCGCTACGAAAATTAGAGTGAGTAAATACATAATACTCGCTTTTGAATTTAAAACAACATGTAAAACCATTTATGGCTGACTAGATTTCTAACAGACGATATAAGTAGGTTCGACTTGTTAGGATACATCAAATAAATCAAAGTGGATTTAATTTTTAAATCTTTATCGAATGTAAATCATTGGTTTGAACTTAAAACCAATCACGTCAGTAATCTTCTTATTTAGAGGTACAACATAATCATACAACATCAATTAGATATTCTTCCAATTATAAAATGAATTAATATTATGTTACCCGGAACGATGGGCATGCAGTATGGATGTGAAGCCTGTTTAATATGGTTGCCGGGGATTAAGATGTCATGGTTGGAGTCCTAGCTGGTTGTGCTCAGGAGGATTTTCCTGAACGCAAATGCGGGCACATTCTTCTAACTCTACATTCCTCATACCAACCCTATTAGCGTAATTAATAAACAAGGTGCACCTTACATGTGTGATACCCGCTACAGGATACACATGTAACAATGAAAAAAAGTTCATATAGACATGTGTTCCATTTGACCTTGATTCCTAGTTTTTTGTGTTTTTTTAGCACCACGTTTTACTACTCATTCGGGTTTTACGTCTATATACTATTATTATTATTATTATTATTATTATTATTAGCACCGCGTCTTACTACCCGTTCGGGTTATACGCACTTACGCTAATGTGTAATGGTAGGGTGATTGTGAGATGAAATGGAGGACCTACAGTTTAACGTGGAATCCGAACCACGGTGGAGGCCTGGCATTCCTCACATTCACAAGTTGTGATTAATACACATCTTGGCCTATATACTAATTACACCAATGTGTAAGGGATTAGGAAGGTTGAATTTAGAGCAAGTGTACCAGTATTTGAGTAAAGGGAGAGTGGAAAAACATTTTGTAAAAACCACCCTCAATAAACCCAACTGAGATTTCAACCACGATCTCCCTGTCATCGGCAGTCTAGTCTATTGCGAAAGTAGTGCCTTAGACCATGCAGCCACCGAAGCGGGTTGTTTCCGAGTTATAGTCATGTTTGTACTTCAGTTATCTGGAGCTGTTTAACATTATAGGAAGTGCTCAGAATGGCCGCCTTCGACCCGAATGCAAGCATTACAGTCGTGTCGTAGAATGCCTCACTATATTATAAATAAATTGCATTCAGGTCAAAGGTGATCATTTTGATTGCTTCCTATTTCGTTAAGCAGCTCCCCAGTACTATAGTTCAACATTACCGAAACTCGGAAACAACCTGCGTCGGTGGCCGCATGGTCTAAGGCACTACTATGGCAGTAGATTGCCGATGACGGGGAGGTCGAGGTTAGAATCTCGGTGGGGTTTACTGAGGGTGTTTTTTTTAAAATGGTTTTACACCCTCCCTCCATACAAATTGAGCCACACTTCTGTTAAATATAACTTTATTGATCCCTAAAACAATTAGTTTAATTAGTAAATAAGCATATGACCCGAACGGCTAGTTAGACGCGTTGCTAAAAAAAACACCTTAAATTTGTTTTCGTCATGTAAGGTAAGAGACCACGTTTCACATCCATAGAGAACAACCGGTATAATTTCTGTTTTGTATATTCTGAGTTTTACATTCCTTGAAGCAGGCGAGATGTTAATAACTTACTGACAGAGTAATAGCACGCATTTCCCGACTGTATTCTTTTCGTAATTTCTAATCTAATATCGGTGCTATTTAAAACTGTTCCTAAATAATTAAACTCATTAACCCTTTCAAATGAAATGTTGTTCACAGTAATCTCTACATAAACGACTCCAATCTGTGTTGTATGTGTGATAATATAATTGGTATTTTCAGTGTTCACTTCTAAACCAATTTCCTTACCAACCCCTAGTCAAATTTCTGCATTTATTGCAACAGTTTCCTTATTATTGTTCAACAAAGCTAAATCATCTGAATATCCTAATAGCTGCAATATATCATTTTAATGTTAATCCTCTCCTATTCTGTTGCATCACCCTAATAGCATACTCTAAGGCTAGATTAAAAAGTATTAATTTTTAAATTAGCATAGAAAATAGTTCAAAAATACCCTATCGTAGAAAAGATCAGTGAATTAATTTCAAAATGTGGGGTAGTGTTCCATCATTCTTAGTAGGGAGAAGGAATGAGATGGGAGAAATTACTAAACGTGAATAGTTCATTAGTATACTCACCTAAACTTTACGAGTCATGTTTTTACCAACTTTTACTTGGAGCATTAAAATGTCTATCGAAACATCTTCATAGTTCTTTACAACATTTTTGAATGAATAGTACACGTGGGAAATAAAGTGAAATAAAATATATTAATTAAATTAACTAAATAACGTTTAAATGCGAAATGAGGTATATTTTATTGATCCAAATGCGAATTAGCGACGACAACATTCAGATAACAAAAAAAAGTTTCTTCATTCTAAGAAACGTATTTCCTTGAACCAAAGACCATTAATAAAAAGTATCCCGGCTAATAAAACGATCATATTGTGAACAAAGGAAAAACATTCTAAGGTAAAGAAGAAAAATAAACTATGTTTACGGAAACTAACCTGTATCTTTTTATAATCCTATCTTTGGATTGTTTGATATATACAAGAATTTTAGCCATAATCGTTAAATTTGTTGCACCATACCACAAAAGTAAGAGTTGATTTGATAACATTTTTAACCAAATTTTATACACCGACTTTTTATATTGAAATATTACTTTTATTTAACGAGATCCAATCTTTTCCACAATTAATTTGGGTATCGAGTCATCAGGCAATGGCATCGGCCTTGATTCATAGTTTCTTTATTCTAACCGCGTCCTACTACCCGTTCATGCTACACACATACCTATGTACTAATTACGTTAATGTGTTAGGTATGAGTAAGTTTGAATTTAGAGTAGGTGTACACGCATTTGTGAGGAGAGAACGTGTAAAACTATTCAGGAAAAAACTTCATCAGTACACCCGACCGTGATCAAACCCCGATCTTTCCATCATTCCGGCAGTTTTAGTCTATTGCGAGAGTGGTGCGTTAGCCCATGCAGACACCGAAGCGGGAGTAAAACATATTGATAGGCGGGTGAATTTGGAACTGTTTTTAGCAACTCTTTTAATGTCGGAAATGGCTTAAGTCATTATCAATGTTTAGATAGCGATGATATTTATGAAATTGGTTCGTAAACTTGCAATGCTGTTTTGTTGAATTTTATGGAAGTGTTTAAGAAACCAACTAATAATGTTCAACAAACATCCTATTTTCCCCCTTGTTCTGTCTATAAGAGCGTGTATCACATACCAATAAACTCTGTGATACGGTCGGCTAGAAATGGTAGATTTACACAAACATTATTTCACTTGGATCTTTTCTGATTAAACATTAATGGAGATAAAGAGTTAATACTGAAGTTAATACTGAACATTGTTGAAATATAAAATAATATTTGAATTTTTTTTTTTATATAAAGGCTGTTTTTGATCTTTTTAGAATGTCTTTAGAGATAAGCACTACGCACAAATCTTCATTCTGTCATAATAGGGATATATTGTAGTTATTAACAAGAAACTTTGTCGCTCTGTCCCCCATCTTCACTGCGGAAAATGTCAAGTAATCATTCATTCAAATACGAATGCACTGCACACATTTCTGGTATTTTCTTTTCCGTTTTACTCCCATACCTCGCGCTCACACATACAAACACAGATGAGAGCCAGCAGCCGAGTTGGGCCTGTTCTGATGAACGCTCTTAGTTACCCGTCTACATATTAACACTTACAGGGTTAAGACGAGGAAGGTGGAATTTAAAGGAAATATACTTGTGTATGTGTGTGTGTGTGTGGGGGGGG
>CABFWB010002973.1:65166-79030 GCA_902151455.1 Timema bartmani | reverse complement strand
GGGGGGGGGGTATAGAGTGTAAAATAAGTTATGAAAATACACCTCAATACTCCCGGCCAAACCCACTTCGGTGGCCGCATGGTCTGACGTGCGACTCTCGCATTAGACTATATTGCCAATTATGGGGTGGTTGTGGTTCGTTCCTGGTCGGGTGTAGACCTACTGAGGGTGGTTTTACCTAAATGGTCACCCCCACCTCATCCTCCACGCAAATGTGGGTACACTTCCTCAAAATGTGATCTTACACATCCTTAACCCATTAGTGTAATTAGTATATATAACCGTATACCCCAATTTGGTTGTAAGACGCGGTGCTGAAAAAAAACCGGCCAAGATTAGAACCCAAACCCTCTCGTCAAAAGCCAATCATATCAAACTAACCTGACACCCTTGTCCACGTACTCAGCGGTGCGAGTTGAAACAAAGGATATGTTAAAAAAAACAATAATACAAAATCTAACAACAATTTTACAATTTTATGAGAAATAATGCATTTTACAATCTGATGAAAATAAACACGAATAACATCCAATAATAAACAATAACAAGGTTGAGTCAAGGTCAAGCTTATAAATAATAAACATGACTTTCTCTAACAGAAAACTTTTAAAAGAAACATAAATTAATCGAGTGTACAAAAGGCTTGTATGAGTAGTAGAATGCACAAGTATATTCTCATAGTCACAACATAAACAATTATTTCTCAGAACAAAATAAACAGTGGCATAATAAATAGTGGGGGAACAGACAAAGCGATCGCTCCACAAACCGTGCCCTGAGGGAGGCTGTGATGGGTCTTCTAACGCTCCGTACACACATATATGGCTTTATTTAGCACCGCGTCTTACTACCCGTTCATGTTACAAGCAATATACAACTGCTCTAATGTGGTAGGAGCTAGGAAATTTAATTTAGCGGTGGTCTACAAGCATTTACGTAGAGCAAAAGTGGAAAACCATCTATGAAAAACCACCCTCAATTCACCCTACTGGAATTCAAACCATGATCTTCTTGTTATTGACGGTCCAGTCTATTGTAAGAGTGACCCTCGTATGTTATTTTCTCGAGAGATTGACTATAAGAGTTGTATTGTGTATTAAATAAAAACAAGTACACATTCAAACTGACCACCAGTTATTTTTTTGAGAAGCTGTTTACAAGAGCAGTAGTGTAATAAGTTTGATTTAAAGGAAGGCCAATTACATTTTCGTGCGAGGGCTGTACATGCTATTAAACTGTATGAACTTGATACAACCAAATCAACTAACTCTTTTTATGTCATACACATTCCTTGTTTATGTTTACAGAACGATTGGTATAACTTGTGTTATTACTTACGACTATTATTGTGTCTGCTCAGCGAATTGTTAAACAAGTTTGAAAGCCCATGAGCTCTAGATTAATCTGACACCTTAGGCTCAGTTTTAAGCGTGTCTCTCTACAGAACTAAGAGTCCCAGGTTCAATTCCTAGCATGGCCGGAAAATTAATCATTTGTGACATGTGGGTATATCGTATAATAGTGATGAATTAAACGCCGGGGGCTGGATGTTGTGTCTGTTCTTGATTTAAGTGTGTTTATAAGTCGTATGCTGATTTAAGTAGTCGGTTCAGAAAGTGCAAGCTAAATATCTCAAATAAATGAGAATAAAAAAGCTCTAGATTATAATCCAAAAGTCCGCATCGTATCTCACCTTGATCAAATCTCACAGGCCATGCATGCCAGGTTCTTTTTTAACAATAATTATATAGAGGCTGTGTTAGATTATTATAAATCATTTCATGCTAACAGTAAAGTATACTTACATTTATTTTTAGGTACGTTGTAAGACAAGTTAGTCTAAAGTATACATCTTAAGGTGGGGGGCAAAGGGACGTGAGAAAAGACAAGTGATTTTGCAGTTTTTATAGCAAAACATTTCTTTGTCCAAAATAAATAAAATTTTGCTCCAGTAGAAGCGTGAAGTTTAATTTTCTTCACATGCTGATATCATTAATATTGTTGAATATCTGTCAAGGATGTCCTTGAATTTAATGACAACTTTTTCTGTCCATTTAAAAAGTTTCTAATATAATGCTGCTATGCTCATGATAGATATTCAACAACTGTTGTTATCAACATATGAAGAAAATTAAACTAAACGTTGCTACTGGCAAAATAATTTTTTTTTGGCCAAAAAAAATTTTTGCTATAAAAACTGCAAAAACACTGACCTTTACTCGCGTCCACTACATGCCCACCATAAAACTCACTTGGAAATTGGAATCATTTTCCAGAAACTTTGTTTGTAAGCATACACAAATGATTTTACTCTTGTTTCTGAACAATTTTTAGTATTTTTTCGGAAACCATTGTTTATAAACTGTTTGATAACAAGTTTACATATTTACTTTGCATTTTCCGAAGAGGAAACAATGTTTCGTGTAATCCATTTAAAATGGATTACAAGAAACTCAGCTTAGGTGCCTGAAGCTGTTTACAAACATTGTCGACAACAGCCAACGTGAGCCAGTCATGAGTCTGCTCTTGATTTTTTACGTTCCATTCCGTTCTAGTTTGTCATATCGTGGACAACTGAAAAAACTCTTGAGCTGATAGAACTATTTTATACCAATACACTATTGAGGGATATGACATATGAAAACTATAGAAATCGCGTCGATAAAGGGAACGTTTTAAATAAAATCGGTGAAAAGTTCTCAGAAGTTGAAAAAAAGTTTAAGGCTGTTCGTGTGCAGTTTCATAGAGAGCTTGGGAATTATTTGAAATTAAAAAAAAAAATGGCGGGAAGCAATATTTGATCATTGAAGTGTGTCGTGACATAATGTTTGTTTAACTGTTTGCAAACAAGATAAGTAAGCCCTGATTTTTATAGGAACTCCACTTTCAACCATCAACATTGATTAAAAGTCACTAAAATTTGGAATTCTACAAATAACTTATGTTTATTTGATCTGTTTATCATTTAAAAAGTTACGATATCAAAAGATTACAATAATTCTTCCTTTTGAGTTATTGTATAATTTATCTAAAAATTATTGACTAAACGGATTTAGATATAAAATTGTAATAGGTATTTTTATTTTCGCCACTGTGGCAACGTGCGTTTCCACTTTTCTAATAATGGACTTCCTATGAAATTCAGATTGTAGCTCTGTTTATAATGTTTGCAAACTGTTTCCCTATGTTTTTGAGCAAGAGGGAACGTTTTGTAAACATGAAGAAACAGTTTCCTAACAAAGTTTGCAAATATTTTTTCCTAGTGAGTACTAGGCTATATATATTATGTTGATGATTTTCAAACAGTTTGGATACTAAGTTAATTTTCTTCATGGGTGGTGGATGAATACATATATAGCAACAGTTGAAAGTGGCCTGTATTACTAAAATAAAATGGAAATTAATATATTCAGATTGATTGGCAATATATCTTAAGAACCATCCCCAAAATCGTGCTCACCAATAAAGGTCGAAAATTACGTTTTTACCATAAAAACTTCCTGTTTTTAGCACCGCGTCTTACTACCTCCTCAGTTATACGCACATATACTAGTTATGATAGTGAGATATGCATGAATAAGGTTGAATTTAGAGGAAATGTACCCATATTTGCGTGAGTGAAAAACCATTTAGAGAGAAACCACTTCCGGTACACCCACTCGGGATTAGAAACCCTGATCTTACTGTAATTGGTAGTTTAGTCTATTGCAAGAGTGACGCCTTAGACCATGTAGCCACCGAAGCAGGTTACGTTTCCATTTAAAACTCAAATAGAAACAAGGTGTACATTTTAGAACATTAATTGCAGCTTAAATTTTAAAATAATAAATAGTTATGGTAATATTTTGGTAGAAAGAATCTTTAATTTATTTTTTTTGCGACCAAAATTGACAACATTTTACCATATTATTAGTGGTATATTTTACTATGGTTATTGATAGTATCAATCAAAAGTGACAAGTGCACGTAAGATGACTTGATATGAATATGTGAAAGTATGTCTTGTAACTTTTCTGGATGTTATATAAGGCTCTACCTAGTCTGACATCTTAGCTCGGTCGATAGCGTGTCCGCCTACTGAGCTAAGAGTCCCGGATTCGATTCCCGGCATGGCCTAAAATTTATCATCGAGGAAAATATGTGCTTAGCCTTTCACATTGATAAATTGGCGGCCGGGGACTGGATGTTGTGCCGGTCCTAGTCTTAAGTTAGGCTATAAGGCACAAGAAGCTACAACAGGCCTAGCCAACCGGTAGTGGAAAAAACTATGATTTGAATAAAAAACTAACCCTGTCCACAGGCTGTAAGCAGTAGTGAATGTAAGATAAAGTTTTACCTATATAAATAAGATTGTATTTATCTACTCAAAAGTTTTTTCTTTGTTTCAAGATGTACTTACTACACGTTTAGTCAAACCACTTATTTACACTATTGGAGTAGAGAGGAAGACGGTAGAATTTAGAGGTAATGCAACCACATTTTGGTGGAAGGAGGGAGTGAAACAATTTAGGAGGGAGGAAAAAACACCCAATTTTGTTTTGTACATTTGTATTTTAATAATAAAGAGTAGAACATGTACGGTCCTATCTGACACGGTTAATAAGTTGATTAACTTAAAACTATATGTACACGTATTAATAATGTAACTTAATTTCACCCGCTTCGCTGACCGCATAGTAACGCGTTAGACCACGCAGCCACCGAAGCGGGTAGGATCAAGTTATTTATAATATTATATTATAATAAACTGTTCGGAACATTAGCTCAGTCAGTAGTGAGGGTGCTTAGTGAGCCATCGGTCCTGGGATCGATTCTCAGCATGGCTGAAATCTTTATCATTGGTGAAAGGTTGGCTTTCCAATTCACAGTGATGGATAAATGGCTGAGGGCTGGATGTTGAGTCTGTTCTAGATTCAAGCTAGTTTATATAAGTCGTGTTCTGATATAACCGGTCGGTTCAGAAAGTTCACGTTAAATACTGAAAATTAAAAATACTTTTCCACCCCCACACTTTAGATTAAGACGTTAATAACCTTGATGGAAAATGTAATAATAAACAAAATCTGCGAATTCTCGTTAAAATCACAGTAACGGATAAGTTCATATAAGTTCTTTATTTATAGAAAACACCCCCACCCATTCATTGTCAGAGAAAGATGTAAGAAACAGAATTTCCGGTCCTAAAAGATGTCGAATGTGTTAGTCGTGCTGTTCTCCTTTTCAAAACCACCCCTCACCTCATATGACCTCCACAAGGGTATTGTCAACCCCCCACAAATTTTTGTTAGGGTGGAGAGAAGGCTCAAAGTCTGAGGGTTGATTTATACCCAACTCATTCGACAGAAAAATTACTAGAAGGTAGAACGAAATATATCAAACGGTTTTATGAAACTTGTTTTCTACTGGGGAAGAAAAGATTCTTTTTTTTAAAAAATAAGTACAAACCAAAGTTTTTTTTAAGTGCGATAAATTTTTACCATCGTGTCTTTCATAAGCCGTTCAAAAGATAAGATTTTCCTTAAGGAACCCTTTACATGAAAATTTACGCGCCATTGAGGTCATACCATCATCTTAGTTATCCTTATATATAATTTGATAAGCCCGTTTCCGGTAATAGTAATTACAAGGAAATGACTGAACAGATTTTGACAAATGACAACTCATTTTAACGGTTAGGAGTCTAGGATGTCGGGAAAAAATAGTAGTTTTCCACGAAACCCCCATTTTCACAGATAATTTTCAGTTTTTCGTTATTTGTTTAATCACCATTGAAACCGTTATTTGCTGCATGGCTGTAAATCTCTTAATAAAATAAATCTCTTTGCTAAAAAATAATAACTCAATCTTTAGTTGTTGGTCCAAACACATCACAATTTTCTCTTTGGATGAATATAATTTATCTTTGGATGCTGGTCATAACACATCTAAATTGAGATTCCTAAACTGGGGAAACATTTATTTTTTATTGGAATGTTGTTATCGTTAATTCGCTACTGGGTGTAGTGTGGGTGTTTTTTTCCGTAAAATGTTTTCCATTCTTCTAAAATATTTTCCATCTTCCTCCACGCAAATTCGGGTATATTTCATGTAAATTCCCCCTTCATCATTGTTGCCCCATTACCTTAATTAAATGTGGATATCCCGAACTGGTAGTGAGTGAGTTGCGTATTGAGAAAATATCTACCCACTATTTATAGAGTTGAATAGTTTCGACTAAATAATGAAAGAGTCATTCTCATTCAATGGAAGAGGGACTTTGAAAATGAAAGATTGGGTAGGCCCACGCCAGATCGTAAATTACAATAGACATGTTAAATTAAGACAGTTAAGCTAATGGGAATTTTTTCCCCCTAATATAGTAAGAAATGAAATATTGGGCTGTTAAGTCCTTCCTTCAGTCCTTTTAATTATAGCCTGCACAGGTGGAAAGGCAGATCAATAAACATTTTTGTATGGTCTAGTGGTCACAGGGAGGTCAGTTTTTGAATCTTGGCTGGATATACGTTTTTTTTATCCCTTCTAAATGGTTTCTCACACCCCTTTTACGCAAATGCAAGTACATTTCTTTAACTCTAGCTTTTTAATATAAATATGCATATAGTAAGTATGCGTCATAAGATGCTGTCTATGTTTTAATAGTTTATTTATTATAAAATTATGGAAAAAACTGTTAAAACTTAACTTGATAATCAATAATGGTTAAGACTTAGAGAAAACCTCAAGATTGCTATACCCAGCATATAAATTGAAACATATAATACATTAAATAGATTATAAATAGATTATAAATTTTTTTTTTGTTAAAACATAGTTAAACCTGGGTATACCAATCTTTAGGTTTTATTTAATTTTTAACCTTATTAATATCACTCCTTATTTTAATCCATTTAGAATGTTTTCTAAAATGTTGATAATCAATAGTCAAATCACCATGAAAGAACGTTTTAGTAGATAATGACTTAATTAAAAAGGAACGTAGAGCCAAGATTGACAAATATCTTACAGTTATTTGAAGTGACATGGCTTGATGTTTTAATCTAGTAAAGTAGGTTTAGAAACTTTTTGAACTTTTACAAGACTTTCTTCCAATGGCGACCCAATCTAAGCGTGTTTAAGTGCTCAAGCTCTCACATATTTTATAATAGGCCTATATACACTCCGTTTACCCTGAAAGGTAGTATCCCTAGCTTGACCGATTACACTATGACATAGATTAGCCCATCAAGGTAAGTTTGCTACATTTTAGGGTAAACAGAAAGTGCATAAAATAGTAAAAAAAAATTGCATATACATACAATTTCTTTACATTATAATAATTTAATATGGGATGGTCATTTTCATTTGTAGTTATAGGGTTCAATCCTCGGTCCCGGCACAGATTTATTTGATTGCCCAAAACCCTTCCCTCACCTCTGAAAAGACGTGTATTAATCACAACTTGTGAATGTGAGGAATGCCAGGCCTCCACCGTGGTTCGGATTCCACGTTAAACTGTAGGTCCTCCATTTCATCTCACAATCACCCTAACATTACACATTAGCGTAAGTGCGTATAACCCGAACGGGTAGTAAGACGTGGTGCTAATAATAATAATAATAATAATAATAATAATAATAATAATAATAATAATAATAATAATAATAATAATAATTTGTAGCTATAAAATGGTATATTCAAAATAGTGAGGGGTGGGTGGTTAAAATAAATATTTTAAAACAGTTTTAAATATAACTTTTTGCTCATGTTTCTAGTTTAATCAACGCAACGCCACAATGAGGGCTCTTGTGAACTAACTACCCCATTTATTACCCCGGGTAGCCCATCATCGGAGGAATAAGCAATGTAGTGCCCATATTATGGGGGTTATGTCAAGGGTTGGTTGGGGTGCAGGGGTGAGTTACGGTGAGTAAACAATCCATCAACTTTTTGCTGACGTTACGCCCAAGTAAAACTAAAAGCCGTTTATTAAGTTATTTCTCTCCTAACCAAAAAAAAAAAGTAATTTCAGTCGTTAAATATTTCCATCGTAGGGAGAAACAAACTTGTTTTGTATTTTCTATTTTTATAACTGGCACCGAACCGTTAAATTAAAGTTTTCTTTAGCTATCTTATTTTTAACTAACCGTGAATATCAAATATTTTGGGAAGTGACTTTTTATATCATTCTTGTGTAGAAATGGGTAAAACTAAAAATGTTGAAAAGAAACGCACATAATTAATGATGATTATATTGTGCGTGGTTACTTGACTGTCATTGTTTAAGATATAAACATAGGCTATATATCTGTATCGGTGGTCACGTTCTCTAACGTGTCACTGTCTAATTAAATGAATTGCCATTGATGGGAAGATTGGAGTCCAATCAAGCTCAGTTGTACTGGGCTATTTATCCTGAATAGTTTCTCAATCTGCCTCCACGAAATTGTGGGGACTCTAAAAGTCTACCTTCATAATCTCTATCCCATTAGCGTAATTAATATATCATATATATATGTAGGCCTATATATATAATTAAATGAGTGTGTGTGTAATTCAAAAGAGTACTTAGACGTGGTGGAAAACTATGTGAAGGTAGCCTATATTAAGAAATAAAATAAGCCTTCTTTAACAAAAACGTTTTAAGTCAAATTGAACATATTCTTCGAAAAAGTTAAAATATAATGTTATCATTTTGTTATTAGTAAATTACTATGCCTGGAATATTTGTTTTACAGAGAGTGTAAGATAACGTTATCTGCAGAGCATTGCTCTGAGTGAATGTGATGCAACCCGCTGCCCACGGCTTGTTTTCTTTTGACCAATCTAACCAAGTCTTTATGAATCATACTAGCTGTTGGACCCGTTCTATGCACCGGTAAGCCGCATCAAAACTATATCTATAGCTATAGCTACGTGATGGTGGTGTGTTGAATTCCCCTTGGGGCCAACCCCAAACCCCCCCCTCCCCCCTTGCAATAAGATTCCATTTTAAGAATTTTGGAAGTTGCTCCAGTGTCGGAAACGCATGGGTCTGCTAAAGGTGGCCAAAGTTGTATAATATAAAAGGGGGTATGGGGGTGTGGACCCCCTGGTATCTGTTGGAAAACTTATAGGATTTGTTGAAACCCCCCTTACAGAGGGGTCATCATATAATAAAAAATAACGCTAGAGTTTGATTCTTTTACTGTAACTTTAATTGTATATGCCATCAACTAAATATTAATTAATATTTTAATATTCGTCTTCAAAATTATGCTTGTAAGACTTCTGTTTTTAAAATTAGCTCTGTCAACATTTCAAATGCCCTTATTTCTCCACCGTCAATATGGTATTAGAAAACAAAGAACGTTTCTTTGAATGAGATGAGTGATTTGGGGTCCAAGAAAAGGAAGAAAATATTTCAGCTATTTCCTGTAAGATCTTAGTCAAGGAATCAACAAGAGGAAAGAGCAGCTTAAATAAAATACCTGTCAGATTTGGAGTTTGTAGCTTATATAGGTAGGCTTACTACCTTCCCCCCCATTCTTTCAACATACCTACTCACTTAAGACATTATTTGGTAACTATGAAAAGCTTGATATTATACCCCAAAAAATTAACAGCATTTCTAGCTATTACAAGGTTGTGTAAGGAGAAGAGAATCAGTGGTAAAATAGTGATGGCCTATTGCTAATAAAATATTAGTGTTATTTTTTTAGAAATATATAGAATCTTAAAAAAAAACTTAGATATAAGCCTGATGCCTGATTAGTAAAATAACACCAGCAGAAACTGTTCACTGCGAGACACCAAAAAAGGGGAGATCTGTTCTTATGTTTATTTCCTTGCGTTTCTCTACGTTTTCGGTTATACGTATAAGTAGGCTACTAATTACTTTGTTTTAAGAAAGATAGAAGTAGAATGTAGATAAAATGTATCGGAATTTACGTGGGGGGTACGGGGACTAATTTAGGAAAAACCAACCTTTAGTACATTCGGCCAGGAATCAAACCCCAACGTCCATATCACCATCAAACCAGACTTAATGATCTTGACCACATGCTCACTGGCGCAAGTAATAATAATGCCACTGCTGCACATATTAACAATATTATATAAATTTATGTGTAAGCTAAAATATAATATTTTTATTATATATTATTGTTTACAAAACACTTTATTATTTTGACCATATCTATTTTTACTTTCTCATATCCTCCTAGTCTATGACTTTGGCTCTACTAAGCTATGACGATAATCCTCCTAGACTGTGACTTTGGCTATACTTAGCTATGACGCTTTTGGGACAAGGGGTCCGTGGCCAAACTGTAGTGCGCCAAAAAATACTTGTGGTTGCCCTCATACATTATTTTGCATTAATATTATGAATATTCAATTCAATAATGAAAGTTAAATCTTACAATTATTATCATTATTACTAGCACCGCGTCTTACTACCCGTTTGGGTTATACGCATAAATCTTACAAGAATAAAAATATAAAACAAATGAAAAACATCACATTTTGTTCTGGCTGCACCTTTGGAAAATGTCCTTTATTCGGATCATTGTCAATCCTAATTAATTATGCTATTTTATAGTGTGAAAAACAAATGAGGAATATTTTAAAATCGCCTCACGGAGCCTGAGATAACTGGCGCAGAGCACAATTGAAAAACCACTGGTCTAAGGCGTCACTCTCGCAATAAACTGGACTGCCGATGACGTGGAGATCAGGGTTCATATCCCTGTCAGTTATATTGAGTTATATTTTTTCCTAAATGATTTTTCACTCTCAAAAGTTTGAATCTTGGCATGGACGAAGTATCATTAGTGAAATTGGGTTTACCCTTAGACAGTGTTGAATTCATCTGTTATAGAGCTAAGTTAGTTTGTAAGTTGTTTGCTGATACAATGAGATGGCTTGGAATGTTCATGTTGTATGCCCCAAATTAATAAATTAACATAATTATATCTAAAAAAATGTAGCCTTGAAGTTAGTTTTTAGTGCTAGGAATGTATTTAAAAAGATCGCGTAAATATCCTAAATTCAAGAATAAGCATTGTATAACAATTTATTAAGGATTTCAAAGTCACATATTTGAAAATAAAAAAATGTAGGTGAGTGGTGGTAATAAAATAGGTTTACTTGCTTACTCTATGGCATTAGGAACTCGAAAGTTCATAGTCGTACTTACAAAGGTACGCCACATATCCCTATCTTGAGCTAGTTATATCCAGTCCAGCTTGTTACAACCTATCTCTATCTTGAGCTAGCTCTATCCAGTCCACCTCATTACACCATATCCCTATCTTTAGCTAGTTCTATCTAGTCCACCTCAGTACACCCTAACCCTATCTTGAGCTAATTCTATTCAGTACAGCTCATTACACCCTATCCCTACCTTGTGTTAGTTCTATCCAGTCCACCTCATTACACTCTATCCTATCCCTACCTTGAGTTAGTTCGATCCAGTCCACCTCATTACACCCTATCCCTATCTTGAGCTAGCTCTATCCAGTCCACCTCATTACACCGTATCCCTACTATGAGCTAGCGTTATCCAGTTCCCCTCATTACATTCTATCTTGAGATAGTTCTATCTAATCCACATCGGTACACCCTATCCTTATATTGAGCTAATTATATCCAGTCCATCTCATTACATCATTTTCCTTGCAAGTTCATTATAATGCTAGAATATTAAATAATACTCTTAATGTCGACGAAATGTAAGTAAATTATGTTTATTATTTTATGGATATTGATACGTCAAAAGTGGCATTTGCACATCATATTATTTGACATAAACAAAGTCTATGAATATGGAAAACTAACTTAATTATAAATGGTTTTATAAAGAAAATATTTTTACTTGTTTATTTTGGTACACGTGTAGAAAATCAGATCAGCTGTCTATTTACAAGTGAAATATTGATACATCCAAATTATTCGCCATTTTCACAGCCACAAAAAGCACACGAACATTTTTAAAAATTATTTTGTAATAGTTGTAGTTAGCCTAAAATTAAAATATCAATTGTTAAAAAAATAAGGAATATAAATAGCATATATTTTGTTGGTAGCTTCCTAAATTAAAGTTAATAAATAAATTAAAATTATGGAATAAGGTATATTAGTCTATATTGATTTTCTTCTTTTTTCAAGACTCATAATTAATGTAGGGCAGTGTGTAAATTTATATTTTTTGAACTAGGGCAGTTTCCTAATTATTTTGTACAGCCATAATGACATATATCTTATAATAGTTTCTGAAGTAAATGCAAACTCATTTGAAATAGCTCATAGTGACCGTCTTATAACCTTAATAATTTACCTGTTTACACCCTCATCATGAGTCAATATACATGTTACTTAAAACGGTTTACATATGTGAATTATTCATTCAAGTAGTATACTGAACTAATTATGTATAAATAGCACGTTAAAATTATACTTGTAAATTATTTTAACAATTTGCTGAGACATGCCTTGATTTACAAGTACTTTTAGGCTACAAGTGGCTTTATGAATCCAAGCTATAGAATGACTTGTAAAAAGTTTGTAGATTGTAAAACTTTACTTGTAATTAGTCTATGGTAGCTTCATGAAACATAATTTTTTCAATTCTTACAAGTTTTGTAAATTGTATACTTGTAGCTGTATGAAATAGGTCCCAGGGGGACATGAACATAATGTATGTATTCATGAGCGTTGTCTATGATGTACCAGAAAAAGATGTGTCGTCAAAATTCGGGCTTTGGTTATAATAATCCTAATTTTACCCACGATTAGTGTAGATGTATACGAATAGCTCGGACTGGTAATGCGACTTACGATATGGTGCCCAAAAAAAAAATCCAACCAAGTAAATTTTTTAGACACAGATTACTATTATTTATGCCCATAACAATAAAGTATGAGATAGTGTGACACTGGCTGTAGCCATTATAGGGTTGACTATAAAGTTTATGACTGACAATTATTTCAGTTGGCTATTAAAAAACTATATTCTTGTGACATTTAAAAAATAATTAATGATATTGAAGTGTTAGCATAGAAAATGTATTGAATAAAAATTGAATTATTATTTCTCATCCCAGAATCTCCGAAAATAAAAGTAAGACTGCATTGGTCACTTCGTCACTTTATCATCTTCAATCCTAAAAGAGAAAGGAGGGAGAAGACTTTTTTAGACAATGAAAATTAACTTTCTTATTATTTTATTAAATAGATAATGTATTTTAATCATGAAATTTTTCTACCTCTAGATTGTGATGAAGCTTGACGTCTTATCAAGGCCGTAGCCAGACCAACATTTCGAGGAGTGTTTGGGGAGCACAGAGCCCAACGGTCACAGCCGAAGAAAAATTAAAAATATTAAATGCCCATAGAAGCTATCTAAAATTAGTTTTTATAGTAATTAATGGCAGAGATTAAATGGGTTATATTAAGTGTTTTGAATTTGTTTAGCATTTAGAAACTTACATTTAAAAAATTATATAACGCCTTCTCTCTTCCAGTCTGAAAATTTACATTGAGCACTTATTAAAAGACACAAAGTTGTGGCTAGCTGGGGTGGAAGGTTTCAGAGAGGGGAGTGGGATTTTAGGGGGGGTTAATAATTTTGCCCCCTTCTAGATTTATTTCACTCCCCTCTTAAATTTTTGAATATAATACGATTAAAGAAAATTAAAATAGCTTCTAAATCTAAAGGCATTGATAGAATTAAAATCTAAGAAATCAGATGAGAACAGTTTTAAATATTTTTTTTAATGTAAAAAGTAATACCACTCCAAATATATTCTATAAAAATATAATTTAAATAATCTATGACCACTCCAATAGTTTGCCGGTTCCCAGGGCAGGATCTCGGCTCTTTAGGCCATGAGAGGGGGGGGGGGGG